>JAQGBJ010000243.1:0-51466 GCA_034698345.1 Sphaeridia pumilis
GGGGCAGTGTTTTGTGTTGTTGTTGGCTAAGAGGAGGGTGAGATATTTATTTCTTTTAGTGGTCCCACCACCACCCTGCAGAGACAAAGAACTGAAGAAATGGCTCAGGTTCGCTGATGGAAGATGTAAGACTGATACTGGACGCTTGGACAGCCAAGTTTCCGAGAATATGTCCACTTTCTGGAGTGTATTTTTGCAATGTTGTATTGTAAAAAAGTGGCGGCGGGGTTTGGTGTATGACGCCGTTGCTGCAAATGTGGATGTATTTTGGCCGAGTGAGAAGATGGGCATTTCCTGTTATTTAGAGGGAATATGTGGCAAAGCCAGAGTCGTTGCATTCTCATGACCATTGAAGAAGCTTACTTAGTGAGTTGCAGAAAAAAAGACCCGCAAGAAAAGTTTCCTGTTACTTGCTGGCGCTTTTGCGTCCTAGCAAGTAGACGTAATAATTATACGAAAGGCAAGGAAAAGAGAAGCTCGAGAGGAGAGGGTACTGCAAAATATTTGGTGATTTGGACTGTAATGCAATGACTTTTTTTTATCAATCCTCGGTGTACTGTTCGATAATGTGATCAGTTTTGTATCGATCTGATATCACCGGTCCTTTGGTGGGAAAGTAAAGTCGGTTACTGCGACAGTGGGGTCACTGGCGAAGTGGGGGAAAGAAAAGGAAGAATATGCACACCAGAGTTAGTTTGCCACACAAACTTTGACGGACGAGACGGCGACAGTGACTTCTTGAGTCAGCTTCAGCCGGTGCGCATCCAAGTGGAAAACTGGAAAGATTGGAAAAGAATGTATGTTCACATGATTCTTTGTGGTGGCTGAATGCAGGATAGATTTTGTTTTACGTCGGTTCTGTGGGTGGTTTGATATTACGTAAGCGTTATAAAGGTGTTTGTGAAAGTGGGATCTTCTGTACGTATATTGAAAGGTATTATTGCATTTGGTTTGTTGGGGAAAGGACCATTATTGTAGGCATTTGGGAAACAAAACGGGCACGATTGTTTTTGTAAGACAAATTTTGTGTGCTATTCAGGATGGAATTGGGGAAAGGAAAGAGTGGCGAAATCTGTTTAAAGCTAATGCATATAGCTGGGGAAAGTAGAAAGGAAGAGGAGTTTTGTTGTTGTTGTTGTGATATGTTATTGTTTACTTGTTTTGGGGGAAGAACATGACTTTCTCAACTTTGGCTGTATAATGGAAAGGAGCGTGGAGAGGAGACGAAGTGGTGAGGTGTAAGGCGGTGATCGCATTACCTTGGAGAAGCAAGAAAGGATTTGGGTATATCACGGACGGAAATGTGCAATAATTTGTCTGTCTCGACAATGTTCTTCCCCTCTGCTGTTTACCCGGAGCGATACAGGCAACAGCTTTTCCGGAAATGGGCTAAACCTCAAGAAACGAGATGGTTTAAAGGGAGGAATGAAAGTTGATCCGATTTTGAACGCTTCATACAGTACTTGAAGGAGGGACGGGAGAAAGTTGCTAAAAAGTTTTTGGTCATTTGCATCTGGGAAATCCCGGTGGACGAGTTTCCTTGTTGAGAGAATAAATGTTGGGAGGACCAAGAAGATTGTGAGTGAACCACCGGGAGCGTCGTGGTCCATATCCACCAAAGGAAGCGCTGCTTGCATGAACTAACGCTATTGCTAAACTTTTGTTTCTCCGTTGACATGTAAACTACATGTGATTTACAAACTGGTGGACCGTTGCTGTGTTACCGGAACAGAAGGTCACCTTGTGAACCTGCTGACACTATCGAAAGAGCATATGCGTACCGGGGGCTTCTCTTCCTTCTACATTTTATCGAAAGTGATGAGGCGAATTTTTGTAAAGGTGCGAGGCAATAGTAATTTTGTTTTCGTGGTGTATGTATATATGTGATGTTTTCTTTTTGGAATTGCAGGGTGTACTTTAGGCTTGCTGATGCTGCCGTAGTCGGGAAGTCGGAAAACTGACTGTATATATATATATGCATTGTTGCTTTAGGAGCACAAAGGGACTATTGTAAGAAACCGAAGAGGAGTTGCTATGGACTAACCTGTAAACATGGAGGAAAGTTGGGAATGATGTGAAAAGTTTTTCAATTGCCATGTGTATGAAGTCCGCGGAGCGTCATGTTGCTGACGGTGGCAACAGCAGTGATTTGATCGCGTTTCTTGGCAAGCGAATACGCGTTACATTGGGTGGCATACCGCCTTTATGAACACAAAACGTAATCATTAGCTCTGCTCAACAAGCATTTCTCACACACACAAGTCGAAAATATTAGCTGGTGGAAATGCAATTGCGTTTATAAAATGCTTGCGGAAGCAACATGTGGAATTGCCGACGAGACCACGAGAGGCGAAATTTTTGCATGCAGTTAATTCATGGGCATTAGTTCAATCATGCAAAATGTTGACTGTCTCAAAATTCAAAGGGCTGCGTGTCATTACTGTACTTGAGTATAGGTGTAAATTTTCTGTTTCCTTTTATAACTCTTTTGTTTTGTGATTTGCTCCTTTGTGTCTCTGTAGCTGCTGCAGTCGAATACTCTGTGGCGACAAACTAACTTAAAGGCTGTGGTTGTTGAAATGAGTCTAGAGAGAAAAAAGAATGAAAATTTAGGTGATCAATTGTTGAAACGGAATTGAGGATATGAAAGGGATGCATCTGATGATTTTATGGTTCCTTTAACGAAGTTTTACGGTTTGGTTTAGTTGGTGAGCAATAAAGGTTAGGTGGATTTGCTGGGATATTTGAGACGAGGATGTAAAATGTACGGTCAGCAGAATATTTTTCGGTTGTGTGGAGTCTGAGGTGGAGATAGTGATAGATAACACGTGCATGTAATGTTGATGAGTGTGCAGAATTGAAGGTTTGAAGGCTGATGCGGGGCGTAAAGAAAGGAATGCAAGTGCACATCGCACTCTAACACATTTATACAAGCACAGTTATGTTTTCTGGTTTATGACTGCAAAGGTTTTATGAAAGAGGCCCATTAGGAAAATTGATAGAATGATGGCTTGGGACCTGGGATAGGAGCGTTGAATGAATTGGTGAAAGTGGGATCAGTGGCGAACCACGAGTTTGTCTGATGAAGAATGACGAGGGCGCTATCGAAGAAACTGCAAGGAAGGAAGGCATACGTATGCAGTTTATGCATGCGTGTGTGTATTTAATAGCTACTCTCTGGATGTGAAATAGGGTTTGGTGGTTGCGGTACGCTTGGAAACCTATTAAATTTTATGAATTGGAATTTCGAAACGGTTCCATCACTGAGTACAGCAGGGGTCTAGAGAGACTGCTGCTGCCACTGCTGCGTTCAATGTGCAGATAAATATAACCGCACCATTGATGAGAACGAGGACTATGTTATCGTACAAAAAGCGGACCTGAGAGCTCAAGACGGAAGTTTCGGTTTAGAAACAAGAGTTTTTCCAAAATTTTGAGCCGTAAACAGCTGTCTTGAGAGCTCTTTTTGGACTTGTTTTACCGTCCGTGTTCCCGAGTATTGGTGTTAATTATGGCCTTCGCAAAAGCTTCATGGGTAGAACAAGTTTGCAGGAGCCAGAACCAGAGGAGTAGAGCGATGGGTCACCTGCATCCTGAGGTTACGTTGGATTTTTGTGATGTAGCTGTACTTTGTGTAGTGGTAGTGCAAAATACCGAAGTTTGTAGAACCACGTTCGATCATGTTGGGCTAGGTTCTTTATTGGATGATCGTTCGTGATGTTCAAGGGAAGACGTGCTCTGAAGAAGTGTTCAATAGCAAAATCGACCATTGCAATTCAGTTTGACTTCAGGCGGTCAAGGTATGACTTTGACTGGTGTCACGTTCGTTTACCGTCCGATCCCGCTGTTCACCTTTTGTTCTAATTGAAGTTGGATGTGAGGATTGAATCACGTGTGGCCGTGTCCGTAGGTGCCAGTGTGGAAGGAAATAAGAGAAACAAAGCATTGTGTTGGTCGTTTACTCACACTAAACTGGACCAGATGAAATAGTTTTACCCGGAAGCGGAAAACTATTGTGGCGGTGGCAGCAGGCATTCCAGTGTACACGCGCTAGGACTTGAATGATGTTCGGAGAAATGTGAAACGTTGTGGAAAGTAGCTGTGGTGAGATGATGAATTTGGTACATGGTTCCCGGGAAGCAAAATGGGTAACTTAATTTGCGGCAAGTTTTGCCACTAGAGGAAGAAGAGACCCTTGCTATGAGAATGTTAGGATATGAGTATGATTGCGGCGTTGGCCACAAAACTCAAGAGGCATCATTGACTAGACAAAATTTAGTGGATGTTAGTCTTGCGTTGATTATCGTAACAAGAGAGAAAACATTTTAAGAAATTTGGAGACGCTTATATTGTTTAGTGGCGTAAAGAATGAGGGAAGAAAAGCTAGCTCGTGTCTCCATCCTCGCAATTTAAAGCTCAATGTCGACGTGTTTTTACTTTGTACTTGAAAAAGGGTGAACGCAGGAAGGTTATTAGATAACTTCATATCATGAGTGTGAAATGGATGATGTGGTGGGGTAAGGAACGTGTTAGAATTGTGTAAAAACTTGGTCGAAAGAGCTAGTCGGTTGGGTACGACAGGGAAGAGTTGAGACAGATTTGCTTTGAAGTTTACTCGAACGAGGACTTTTGAATCTGGCTTTTGTTTTTTTTGAGTCGTCTTCGAAGTAGCTCGCTCATTTGAAGTTGTAGAGATTCTTTGTATGCTCACGTAAGGAAGTGGAAGTACAAGAGAAGTACTTGTTGGTGTCTCTCGGGATGACTGCTGCTAGAATGCGTAGGCTGCAGCGGGAGGGGGTTCCATGTGTGCATTCTCGTTGTTTGGGATGCAGTGGGACTTGTGCAATATTTATACATCTCATTAAAGCCAAAAAATGCAACCATTATAAAAAGGCAATCGAGTGGAAAAAATACCAAGTAGGTTTCTTTTTTCGGAGCTGTAACGGAATGTAACCAGGGAGGGACAGGGTCAGAGAGGCTGTAGGCAGTGGACGAATGGGTGACTGTGAGTTTCGCCTCTTTCTTGGTTTTGTATTACGATTATGTAGGCATTAGATGCACTGGCTAGATACAAAGTTTTGTTGGTCCTCGAATTATCTAGAATTACCAGGAAAGAAAGTCTCGTTGAAGCCTCTCGTCCTTGCCTTTATGTAGATGTTGGGCTGAAAAATAGTATGGGATGATATAACCATCATAATACATTTTAATGTACAGAGTAAAAATGTGCTGACAGAAGATGAAGTTATTCTCAGGAGTATTGCGCAAGGAAACGTTTCTTGGTTCTTTGTAAAGGAGAAAGCCCGTCCTCGTAGAAAGTAGAAACAAGCTTTTCTCCGAGAATGTCAAGTATTCGATCCATTATATTATTATTATTATGCGATACGTGATAGTCTACGGGGCTGAATCCTGGATGTGAACTAAACAAAACCAGGGGCTACATGAACTGTCTTAAGCCTGAGAGAGTAAAATTTTTTTCCTTGCTTGTTTTATTTGGCCGGAGATGGATTTTTGGCCGCTTTCGTGACACAGTACGGATGGATGCAACATTATAGCTCAGTGAAGATAAGTACAATGCAAACCAAAGGGAACGCGCAAGGTTTGATGGTGATGCAAACCGTTTGGCATCCATACAAATGACACAAGCATCGATTTTGTGCGTTTTGGCAAAGATACCAATGTCGGAAATCGTTTTGCTTCCTTTGATTGGTCTTGAAGTTTATTTTTGCCATTTCTGGTAAAACTGGGCCAAGTTGGGAGTTGGCAGAGGGAAAGGTCCCATTCGTATTTCGAGATTCAATCTCGCTTGAAAATGTGTTAGATGTCAAATGTACACGAGAAAGTTTTTGGCGACAAAGTGGGGTGACGGAGGACGGAGGATAAAAGTTGAGTACTTTGTATCAAGCATCATGTCGCGATTTGTGACTGTCAAGTTGCTGTTCGGGTGGGCGTGCGAGGTTACTTGTCTGACGTTGTATATACTCGCCTTTGCCATCTTGTTTTGTTTCCGGGTTCTTGTTGATCCTTAATTTTGGCAGAGAATGAGACGTTTTGAGCCTGGAGCTGGAGCCGAGTGTCATACCGAAAAAGGTTGATTTGATAACGTGCGGTAATGATATGATAAAGCAACACGAGAGATGTTAGAAACTCGGAAACACATATGTGTATTCATATCTGAACTTTTTCGAGAAATAGCAGGGTCCTCCTGAATCCCATGTCAGAATCCAGGACGTTTCGCACTTCCATGAAATTTGCATGACTAAAATTCAGCATAATTTTCTTGCGCACAGCCGTTTGGCGGTGGGCAATGCAGATTAAAACTGTAAACACATGAACTCGCCTGTAATTAACTGACGAATAATTTTGCTCACACTCGTATTATAAATCTGAAGTTGGGTATAAGATATGGCCGATTAGGGTGAAAATTAGGTTAAGTTGAACTTTGAACATACTATACGAGAATAGGAGATACAACGAGCGAACTGTAAATACTGGATGACAAGGTGGTATATAACGGCAAAACTACAAGGTACGAAAGTAACATATAAATAAGGAGCAAGTTTAGCATTGAAAGAAGTTGGAGAACATTTGAAGCTAATGAAGTGCTTCTCTCTTTGCAATGTCCAAAGTCCAAGTTTGCGGTAGAAAGTTGAGAGTTTAATTAAATTGTCTGTGATGTGTGGGCACAATTTAAAAACTGATGATAGAACCGCTAGCCACATGATGCACTAGAGTGAGCTTTACCGTAGTGACAGTATATAGTGGTATTTAATTGAAGATCCTTGTTTACCGTTAATAGGCTTGTAAATTTTGCGGATTAATTTCACTATAATATATGTATGTATAATATATTTAAAAATGTGGTTCGGGGAAGTACCTAACCCAGAAAGTGTACGGATGGTATTTCAAGTTTTTATGCATATGCGTTCCACCTTCTTGAGTAGCAAACGAAGGATGTGTTAACACGTATGGTGAAAGTACATACGCTGTATATACTTGAGCATGTCTTTCATGCTTCGCACGTACAGATGAAACCGAAAAAGTTGAACAGTTCTAACTGAGTTGAAGTTAAGCGATGATTACAGCGTTGGCTGAACACCATTTGGGCGTTTTAGTTCTTCTTTATGGTATTAGAATTCAGTATCAATATTTTAAAATAGCGTCACTCAAATATATAGCATGCAGGCGAGCAAAATGTCGAGCATTTCGGTAGTTTGATGCTTGCAGTAATGGAATGCAAAGTGCATTGCATAGGGACAATGAAAGTGGTGCCCTTGAATTACCAAGGGGAATAATCGAAGCTTGATTGGGTTAAATAGGCTACGTGGTTGTAATTTCTTCCGTAATGGCAGTGAAAGAAGTTAATGCGTGTCCTTTGAAAAAGAGGTTTGGCTGGAAAGATGAGGGTTCAAAGCATAATAGTTTCATTAGACACATTCTGTATGCATTTTTTGGCAGAGTGCCCACTACCAATAACAATTTGGATGATGGAACCGGTTGGCCACATAGGGAAAGCTTACCGTCCACGGAGTTCTATTGCTGTGTACCAGACGAGAAACTTTTTGTGCTTTCTATTTAAGCTGAGGGCTGAGGTTGGTGAGATGGTGAAATGATACGGGAACGGGAGAAAGTAACGACAAGGACGATAATACCATTGTCTTGTTAAAGTTAAGTGGGATTGAGGGAACGGTCACAAAGAAAGTTTGTTGTAAAAGAAGAGCTTGAAGATAGCAAAGAATATGTGATATTCACGCGGAAGAAAACTCTGAATTTGTTTGATGAATTGACTTTTTGAGCAAAGTTGCTACTTTTGTCAGTCCTGAGTTGCAGATTTGTAAAACTTTTGAGAGAAACATAGTCAGAAGAATTATCCATTTTTTTTCAAGAATCACTATAGTTTGTCTGTAGCGGAGCGAGACAATTCCAGTTGTGGTTGTGATTTTAGTGTGAATGTATATAAATCTTGACGTGGACATACGTAAAGCAGATTATTTACTGAACCCATTAGCTTATTGTTTGAATCATGGATACAGTATCTCGTAGCTGCAGTACAAAAGCTGAACAGCAGGTGAGATATGAAAAAGCGGATCCTCGTAAGATGAGATTGAATATTTCAAAGAGGAAAACAGTTGATTTTGTTTCGATCATACAGTGTCCAATCACTTTGTCTTTATTGTTTTACTGCTGTTAACTACATAAAAACGTGGGAGAGAAGCTAGACGAGTTGCATCTTCTGGTTAACTATTTTGTTGCCCCTTTATTCCCGTTTTTCCTGCTTGAGTCTAATTTCTACTGTTGAGACTTGTGAGTACTAAATTAGTGTCGCTGATTTCACTGTTCGAAAGGGTTATACCGTTCATGAGTCTCCTCCTGAATACAAGACGGTTACATGTGTAGATATTGAGATTGAACGAGAAGTGAAAAGACTTGTTAAGGCGCGTTTGCATTCGTGAGCGCTGGAGTAGATTATTTGCAGGGCTTGCCAGAATAAACAATACGTTCATTGGGAAAAACACAAGATCCAGAGGAAGGTGGCGAGAACAAGACGAGGAAATGTGTCCTTCATACAAATGTGTAGGTGACCGAGAGAACGAGTACATGTAAAATGTTAGAATATAATATTTCTGCATGGCGTCGTGAAAAAAGTTTTAAGAAAATGGAATATCATATTGCTCTTCGGTGAGCAGGGGGTTTGAATCTGAACTGGAAAGTTTTTGTTAGCTGTGGAGGAAAGCGGATTGCGAAAAAATGGAGAATGCGGTGCAGAGATGTACGTAACCGTGACGGTAGGTACTGGCCAAAGGTAATTCAGAACTTGATGTTGGAGGGCATTTCACTCTATAATTACATCTTGTTAGATAAACAATTAAACGTAACTGCGGACGGGGTTTTTAGACGACATAGTCCCTGTGAGCTACAGGGAGACGCGTTTGTTCTTGTTGTTTACCGGAAGCAAAGCGGTGACAAAGTACTGTGAATGAGAGAGTGGAGGCGCTATTTTGCTTTTGCTTAGGACAAGTATAGCATAAAACAACTGTGCAGTGGTGACGGTTGAGAACATTTTTTGACAAAGAAATGTTTCGGTGGAAAATGCTGTATCAAGTATTCCACGAATGTTATGTCGAGGAAACCGTTTGTTCGTTGGGAAGCAGTAATTCTTTTTGGTTAAACGAGGAATGTTTGTTCTTGCTGTCGACGTCGGAAAAGAAATTTGACGGGTTCTTGTTTGCTTCCCGCATGTGATGCAGTGGAAGTCTTCTTGTTTGTCTTTGGCCTGCAATGCGTAACCGAGACGAAGTCGGGAGGACAATAAAATTAGTCCAAGTGGGCTTCAGTTGTGCTCGCTTTGATGTAGTGAGGCCTCTGCTGCTGGGTTTATGATGCTATAGGAATTTTGTGACACTGAAGTTGCAGTCGCATCTTGGCCACGAAACTTCTCTTTCCCTCAGTTACTTTCTTTTCTTCTAGACCCTGAGTCACTCGCAGATGATATTGTTAGTTAAAGCTTCTGCCATAACCATAAAAAATAGCGAAAGGTTTGGGCCGACTTGCAATTTTTAATTGATGTGTTGTAAGGAAGTATGGCACAAATTTTGAACTTCTTCATTTCGATCCTGCTCACACGCTCAATTAACTGTTATCAGACGTAAACTCGCGTATACAATGTAATTGCGGAATGGTCTTCCTGGATGGACGTTCCTCAGAGAAGTTGAACTTGACTTTGAGAACAAGAAAATCTTCACTTTGAAGGTTGCAGGATGCGGACATGGCCTTGTCACATGATGTGTCTTGTGGTCCAAAAAAACAAAGACACTTTCTTCTTCATGTGCTTCCTGTAGTGGTGACAAGGTTGATGGTGAGTGGTTTGATTGCCAGCGCAATTGAAAGTATTCAATTTATTCTAGTGTTTTAGACGGTTATTTGCAGAATGGAACCATTGCTCCGGGTTCAATGGTTGGCAAACGCATTTGGCGAAGGACATCATTCATTACTGTGTTTGTTCACAAATAACCACTAGTGGAGACAGAAAGCTTGAAACGTTGAAAAGTAATCAGAAGTATATATCTTTTTCCAGATAATGTTTCAGCATAGCAGACTAGCATACAGAGAGTGATCTTCAAAAATGGAAATAACGCATCTCATCGTGAAGTTTTCCATAGTGAATTCAGTGCCGAAACAAGCTTTAGGTTTGTAATGACGGTGTCATGAAGAACTTGAGGAGAATACATTTCTTGGAATTGTTTAAAGGCATTAGAAATCATTTTGAAGGTTCGGAGCAGTTGGTGTCTGTCATTCTGTCATACATGCTGAATGTGGCAATCTGAAACTAAAGAAGCAGAGCTAATTTGTAAACACAAGTTAGATATATCCCAGGCGGTCGGTAAGCACAACACTGGTAAGCGTTGAATGTACTTGTCGAGTTGTGAAAGTCTGTGTACATATGTGTGTGTTTTGCACCGGAAGGGTTTGTTTAGCCTTTTGGTCGGTTCTGTGTTTTCATTGGGGGGGGGAATCGGAAAAGTTGTTGTACATCTTGCTTTACAACAACTGGGGAAATGTGTGTTGTAAGGCTGCGATTTACACGGAAGTTTGTGGATGTAAGAAATCTAATTAGACTTTTCTCATGAGACTGGAGTAGGGCACAAGGAGCGTCTTTTGGTATTCTGGAGGAGATTTGAGGGAATCGGTGGAATGCAAAGGGAATCTGTGGAGCGATCTACGGCGATAAATCTGTAGAAATGTATAGGCACTCAGGTGCGTTGGTGCATAGAAAGAAAGCGTTATTGAGATGAGAATATGCAGGCAGGTGTATGTGCGTGGAGGGAACGAAGGCAGAAATCGGGGTGGAATGGCACACATATTCGCTTTCTCCCGTGGGCAAAGACAAGTCAGAAAGACAGACACGCCCAAGTTGAGTAAAAACAGCGGAAAATGGATTTACAACAGAAGGTTTATTCAATCTCTTTTTGCTCGCCGGTAGTCCTTAGCGAAACGAGGCGGGAAGAAGAAAGGGACGGAGGAAGGGATACGCAACGGCCTGATATTGAAACCTCATCGATCTTTCCATGTTTGATTGGCTTGTTCCGCTCGTGAAAGCTCAGAGGTTGGTATAACAAATCTGTCTTGGTGTTTCCTCCCGTTGAGTGACGTCGCGTTTACACAAGTCATTGCGAATATAATAAAAGTTTTTAGCGGACATGATTGAACGAGAGTTTTGGTTCCGGCCGGTTCCTTGGGAAAATTGAAGGTTTGAGGCGTTATTGTGTAATGTAATTCCAGTACCTACTTTAAATTGTTCATTGTTGTGGTGGAAATCTTTTTGGTAAATTTTTGGTGTCTCTAAGTATATCCAAAGAGTCCTAGCATTGGTACGTAACCTGTGCACAGGATGTTGTAAACAGTTTACTTCATTTTTCAAATCAGGAAAAGTTGAGCTGATGCTGCAACAATAGTTTTTTTTATTAGTATCAAATGAAAGTATGATTCAGTACATGTACTGAACTAACTGAAACGAGAAAAATTAAACTGTCATTGAAAAGAAAACAAATGTTCAGTTTGGTCAGGATAGGAATTTCATAGGCTAGGAATCACATATGAAGGGAAGAAGGTGGTTCTTGTAAAGATTGAGTCGCATTCGTTGGTAAGAGCTGCGAAATTGAGTTCGAAGGGAAATAGAAAGCAGGAGGAAAAGCTATAACCATCAACGAGACGATTAAACCTCTTAAGCACCTTTCATTACAGGCGACTGAAATGAAACAAAAAGATAGTAAAGCAGGTTTTTGTGTGAAGAGAATAAAGCCTCGAACGGGAGAATAGGAGTCTGCCGCGCAGTTACTCTTCTCACGAGGTTGCCTTTTGTAGCTGTATTTGCGCCCGTTTTTGTAGCTGGAGGAAAATGTTTGCAAGTTGTGTTTGTGCAATAGTCATTTCAGGAGGGCGGCAAAGTAATCATCAGGGATATTTTTATTATTCTGGGTCTATAGCAGTCAGCGGCGACAGTAGGCACTTGTTTATGTGGGGTGTTATCGGGGCAAGTGCATATGGGAAAGGTGGTCCATATGAAACAAGTGATGGTGTTTACTTTCTCTTGTACGATTATGATAGCGCTTAATATGTGATGTCAATGAAGCAAGATTGTTGTATGTCAGCGCTCAAGCCTTTTTTATGACCAATATTATTTGTGAATTTTGTGGATTTGAACGCTACGGCTTTCTGAAATGTGTCTAACTGGGACGCGTTGGAAGTATTTAACAAAGAAATATTAAGAAGCGATAATTAGGGATATCGTACATAGAAGAAAGCAGAAGTAGCGGTAAGAGACGCACGAGAGATGCAAGAAAGCGAGTAACTTCCGGTGCTTATGTGGTTTTACGGGTTGGTGGCACTTCGAAGGAGATTTGCCAGATAAATAATCAGAAAATCTCTTCTTGAGTCGTTGAAAAATATTTATGGGTGTCTCGTTTGAAAGGAAACTCTATCAGGTTTAACAATAGGAGAGGGAACAGATGACTTGGTTGGAAAGGAAAGTTTGCATAAGGAAGAAAAGGGGGAGAAAGATTTTCATAAGCTTTTAATTTCCAAAGCCATCATGATCCTCGGGATAATGGCTTGATTTAAGTTTAGTGGCGAAGGATGGAGACTAGTGATCCTGATGAGAACCGGAAAGATAAACAGTAGAATATGAAGTTTACGCGAGAATTGTGATTTTGAAATAATATCTTTGCTAGCTGGAATATGATGTTTTCATTGGTAATATCATAGGTCATAGAGAAAGAAGCAATGTGCTGTTTTATGGATGTTGATAGCAGCATATGGGCCCTCCCTCCGGGATACATACAGAATTTTCCTCTAACTTCCTTGGACATAAAAATGGGAAATTATCAGACTCGTAGATGTGTTGTCATAGTCCTTAAGTACTGCTAAAATTGATCTCATTTCGTATGCATGAGAAACGGATTTCAAATACCGAATATTCGGAAGAGGCGGTGGACGAATGCCTGGGCTAAAACTTGTAATACAAGTAAAGACTACCCTGTACAGGCTGTGATATTTTGAGTTAGTTTGAATGAATCCATGAAAAGTTGGCAAGTTTTGTTCACACTTTGGAAATTGGCTTATCCCTATGCAAAGGCGTGAGGACCATGTCTAGAAATGAGGGACGCGGGCTGGAGCAGATGCACGTATACATCACTATTGGAGGAAGCACATGTCGAAAGTGGTGTTCTGACTGAAGAAAAGGGTGAAAGTTGTGTGATGATTACATTCTCGCGTAACTGCGAGTCAATAAATTGTAAAAGTTTTTACCTCTGATTTTTCAATTCCTTTTATGCCCGTTGCTAGTGTTGTTGGGGCAAGAATCCATCTAGTAATGGTTCTCTCTGTACACGTGGTGTAGATGTAGAAAGCCTTTAATCTGCCGATGGAATTGCTGTATCCTTGATTCTCTGCTCACGATATAATCCGCGTAAACTTATTCTTTCGGAGCCCAAAGGAGCCGACTCGTGCCGCAAAAGTCGGCATTGGACATTAGGCATGGTTAGAAAAAGTTTTTACACAAAAGAGGGGCTACAATGAATGTGCTATAGTTTTAAAGCTAAAGCACGGCTGAGAGGTTCTGACTTCTGAAGAAATCGGCGGCAGTAGAAAGACACGCGGGTATCTTCATTCCGAACGTTCAGTGAGCCGTTTATACGAGGGAAAGAGATCATGCAGTGTAAACAGTAAGAATCTTGCAAATTTAAATCAACTGGTTCTGTCGTGTCTTGTAAACTATGTTAGGTTCAGTTTACTTTGAATGTGTGATGCATGGAATTGAACGACTCTGGTTCACGTAAATGAGGATGGGTGGAATGTAATTTGGGTAGCTTCAATATCCGATTAATGGCGGCAGGTCATGGGAACCTCAAGTTTGATGGCGGCTGTAAAAATTAAATGGCAACGTTGTCGCTGCTGGTCGGCTTTCTCGCTGGCTGATGGCGTATGTGAATAATCAAAAGGGTGAAATTCGATTCGATTTTATAGATAGCTCAGTTTGTGCGTGGGCAACGAAATAAGTTCTTAATCATTGGGTTGTGTGTCAAATATATTTACGTGTAAGTTTGGTTGGCTTTGAGTTGCAAAAGAGGCATTAAGGGACGAATGTCGTTATTTGGTTCCCCATCTGCCAGCTTGTATACGGTATGGCGTTACGGTAAGAGAAGAGACTTGAGGTGGGGTTGAGAGTCGAGTTGAAGAAGAGGAATTAGGAAAAGTTGTGTGAATCAGTTTCTCGTTGATTCGCGTTTGATGACTAGCTGCTGAACAATTAGCCTGGCAATACAGGCAGAAGTTTGGGTTTGGAACGAAGAAATGCGCCTTTTACCAGCAAGTGTACGAGAGAATGTTTGAACCAAATCTGTGATATGTGCATGTGTAAAAGGGGCATAGGAGTTACGAGATTTGAGGCTGAGATTTAGTATTATATAATAAAATTACAGAGCAACCGTAATGGCAGACGGATATAGAAAAAAGACATAAAATTAAGAAAAAGACACAGAAAGGCAGTGAAGCGGGTTTTAATTAATTTTACATTCTTTTTATGAGTTTTCTCTCTGCGTTTACTTTTGGAAAGGCAACTTGCCGACTGCTTTGAATGAATTGGGACTATTCCAGTTTATAAAGCAGCGGTTTTATGCAGCAAATAAAGTTGCATTTTATCAGAGACCGAAGGATTCGTCTCTCGTGTATCTGCGGATACTTTTTGGCTGTGAATGGAGAAAGACTTGGTTGCTTTTATTGGCGTGAGTCCCAAGAAGGACATGTACGAAAAGAAATTGATGAAACTTGTGCTTTTGTGCACATTCAAGTTACTAGTTCCGTTCCGTTGCTATTAGAGCAATCCTATACCTGAGATAGAGTCTTAAGACTCAGGTCTAAAGTACAATTTTGAAGTTTCCCTTGTAAACTGGGGGTTTGATGTATTCATTTATGGTCTTAAAAGCAAAAGATCAAACGAGGACGAAATCCGGGAGATTGTGTCAGTGGTTGGTTGCATTAAATGCGGAAGCGGAAGAAAGTTGAAAGATGAGCTAAAGAGTTTTATGTTTTCTTTTGTCATAGTTTATAAACTCTGAAGTACGCAGTTTGCTGGACAGTCGGTCAGATCGGATTTTTCAGTTCAAGCCTTCGGTTCTGTCTAAGGAAAAAGCAGCAGAAAATGTGGACCACGGCGCTAAAATTTTGGCCTAGATTTGGAGTATCTCAGTGTAACAGATATACGTATAGGACAGGCTGTGTTCTTGAGTTTGAAGGGTTCCAGGAGGTAGATAAGTATAATAGCCGCTGAAAAGAGATCCACTTGGCAAAGGACTTTGATATTTGTTCTTGTGTATATTTATAGGGAAAGAAAAGGTTTGGAAAAAGTTGTTAGTTGAGAAATAATGGGCCATGTTAGAAGAGGTTAAATGAAAGGATTATGACGAGATAAATTGTGTGCGAGCTGTTGGCTCATAACATGTCAGCCCATGATTGATACTTGCCCTGGTCTTTTCTTGTGTTCTCATCACGTGTCTCGTAAGGATTTGCCGTAATTTCACATTACTTTGCCCCCTTTCATCTTGACTCGTCCAAATGACGCAGAGTTTTTTTGTGGCAAACTAGAAGGATTGCGGACGTGAGTTGCCACAACCGGCAAAAGGTTCCGAAAATATGTTTGTGCTATATAATGTTGTAGGCTTATCAATGAGTTTTCTGAAGAATTTCCTAGAGGCCTTGTTTAAGCTCCAAGAAAAAGACAACAGCGGTTGATTGCTGAATTGGTGAAGCAGGAGCTGAAAATCTTTCGCACAGTCGTGGGGTCGGGGAGTTTCAAAATACGACATTTGAAACGATGGGGGATTTTTCATGGGTATCATATAAATTTGAGACTATTAATTTGGGAGCATTGAGGGCAGTAATTTTTTACATCATGAAGAGAGTTGAAATGGGACGGTGTCAGAGAGATTTGAGAAAAGATTTTTTTGCAGTTGTGTGGGAGACAGGTTAAATGAGGAGAAAACAGACAGAGGAGAAAGGACTCATTAAGCACACGTTGGCTGGTTGGTTGGTTGGTGAAGGGAGGGTACACAATCACCTGCAACGAAAGGGTGAAAGTTCAAACGTTACAACGGTGGCGGCTACTGTAGTGGCTCGAGATGATATTGATATACAGTTCAACATGAGGTTCTTTTTTGAGCCTGTAACGTATGCAAGACTCATCCATTAGCTTGAGGCTCACTTGGAACTGACGCATTTTGCTGAAGAGCATCAAGTCATTTGTACCTGTTTGTTGTTTTGTGATATTTGTGGGAAAGCAGTACTTTGGTATAAGGAATGTAAAGTATTGGAGCTTGGGGATGGGCAAGGTTTCTGAGGGTTGGTTGAGTGCTAACGGAGTGACGTAAATGACTGGAGAAAGGTGTGTCGCGTTGTAGCTCAAGTTGCATAACGGATATTAGTCCCAATGGGACGTTGACTGTCTCTTTGCTGTGCATTCATTAATTAGAGTAGTGAAGCCAGGCCTTGGTTTGAACACATACGGGAAGTAGCTGGTGGAGGAAGATTTGATATAATTTGAGCCAAGGTCACGCGATGTTCCGAAGTTTGAATTGGAAAGTTGTTGCAAGGTAAGGGTGGACGAGCCCTTTTTTGTTCCACGCCCAAAATTTGAGTTTTGGCAAATGTTTGATGGTATCTTGCACAATACGAAGAGAAGGACGTAGCAGTGAAAAGTGGTTAATTCGGAGGGAGGACAAGGACAGGCGAGAGGAGGTCATATTGGAATTTATGCTCTGAAAAAGTTTATTTACGGAAAGGAGAAAAGTTTCACAAGTGTTTCGGAGGGAAGAGGTATATTTTAAGTGACGGCAGAGCAGAGGAGCACTATTGTGTGGGTTTCATGTAGGACAGGAATTGTTTGTGACCCAGTAGTTGTGTGGGTGAGTCTTGATGAATGTATGATGCTTTCTCACTGGAGGTTTGCTGGAGGAGGGGTGGGGAAGACATGGACGTTCATCTTGTTTATGAGACGACAAGAACCGACAAAGAGTTGTTGTTTTGCGTGTGTAGAGGATTTTTGATAATTATAATTAAAAGAAACTGGAGCGTATCCGGGAAGAAAGTTTATGAAAAATGTACATGTCCCGTTTTACTTGGACACTGGACCAGAACACATAATGCTGTCGGTGGAGGCTTGTATTATTTTTGCCGGGTGAAATGATGATTGTGAGGCTGAGTCAGAGGAGAGGAAAGAGAGAATCACGTTGCGGAAGTTGGGCAATAACGAGTATAAATAATCAGGCCAGGCTTTTATAGGGCTTTGTGCCGTAGTGTATAGATGGACCGGGACCGTATACCAGGACACAATAATACAGGAGGTTGAGTTTCAAAAGTAAAAGATGGACGTATATATTTTTACTATAGCTTCTTTTTGTATACGAGAAAAGTTGGGGGGCAAAATTAGCAGAGGAGAGAGGTTACATGCGAGTGTATATTGGCAAGTGAAGTACCTTGAAAGTTGTATGTATTTTTTGCAGCTTCAGTATCATGATGTTGACTTTTTTATAAAGATGGTCACTACATAGGAGAGCATTGGAGGGCACTACGGGTACTGGAACGGACACATATATTAGTTGACGGTACGCAGAAAGTTAGCAACGTGGTTACCGCTCCGGAATCTTAATATTTCCGGAGCATCCGCTGAACATGAGGTCTGTTGGTTATATCTTGGAAGGGACGTGAAGGAAAGAGATTGTGCCTGTAAAACTCATGTAACTGGCTTTCGGTTGATTTATGAGGACAAAGTATCAAGGCTTGTAGTGCGGCGGTGGTTGTGCAAGTTGGTTGCTATTATGGTGTACACGTTATACAAGTTGTACTACCACTGTATTTACAATAAGGATGGCATTTGGTTTCCTTGTGCTCTTTTGGTCCTCCTCTGTTATACTTGTTTTATTTTATAGTTGAGCGGCATAACATTAGTAATTCCAGACGGAAAAGAAAGAGTTGAAACTTTAGAAGAGCTTTCCACACTTGCTTTTAGGTTCATGGGACTCTGAAGAAGTGGCCACTGCTGGCCACGTGTATCTCCCTGGTGGGGCACTTGCCGACTCGACCCACATGCACCAGCC
Source organism: Sphaeridia pumilis (assembly GCA_034698345.1). Lineage (NCBI taxonomy): Eukaryota > Metazoa > Arthropoda > Collembola > Symphypleona > Sminthurididae > Sphaeridia > Sphaeridia pumilis. Next base: position 18,144 of record JAQGBJ010000243.1, read on the forward strand.
TTTGCGCTGTGAAAATTATGCTGACTGGCTTTCTAATCTAAAGTGGAGTTAGAGAGAAAAAGAGAAGCATTCACACACAGAAAAGGAAATGTGCCTGTTACTTGAGCATAATGAATGAGATGCGGTGGAACAAGTGGTGAAAGTTTTAGGTGTACTTTAGTTTACAGACAGAAGGAATAAGGAGAAAAGTAGCGTAAAAGATGAGATGGATGCAAGTGGGAGGGGATATATTCGTGAATGAGAGTGTAGAAGAGAGAATTGTATTTTCACTTTGCAAAAAGTGACAAAGTATGAAAATATGCGGTTTCCTTTGAATGAGTCGTAGGCGGCGGACCTTGTGGACGGAAGAGGAAACGCCGTTCATTTGTTTGTCTGTGAGCGTTGAAGCGCTGCATGGCCCTCGGAATTTGTTTATGTATCGTTGCGAGACAAAAGTTGCATCCGGTGAGTGAGGTGTAAGACGAAGAAATCGCAGGAATGAAGGCCTGGCTGGCTGGTCATGTAGAAAAAGAAATTGTTTGATGCTCCGTTTGGTGGTCTGGAAGACAAAGGAAGATGAAGTGATAAGAAGGGTTGAATTGCAGAAATTTCAGCTAATGGGTATTCATGAGGTTGTTTGATGTGCCCATTTGGAGGCTGAGGTCGGCGGAGAAAGTTTCAGTGTCGGCTATTTCTACGCATGCATGATGTAGATCAGAAGGAAGGATGCCAAAGTTGCACCTTTGCGGTCGGATGATGACGATGTGTATTGCGCCTTTGTACAATTGAAATTCTATAAAAGGCGGAGTGTATAAATATACTCACGTTGTACTTTTTGTTTGTACGTAGCGAAAGGCGGAAATACACAAAGGAAAAGAAGCGTAAGGAGAGCTTCAAAGTGCCGATAACTGCACATCATTGATTCTACATTTCGCACGCCAGACAGGGGGTGGCTGGAGAAAAGTGTAAGGTTGATTTATTAGACAGACCCAGAGCTGCTCGTATGGAAACCGAGATACTGGTAACCAGTAACTGGTTATATACAGCGAGGGCGAAAAGGAATCAAAGTTTTGTTCTTAATGCTCTTTTCGAGGTGGTATCGATAAATTGTTTCGGTTAAATCTCGTTGATCGACTTTATACGGGTTCATAAATCGGATATGAAGAAACTTGAGAATGAAGTTGCTTTAGTAGAAGTTGGTCTTGTAAACGGCTCTTGACTTGTGTAAGTAGATCCGAATGAAGGGATGCTACTTTGGCTTCCGAGATTTTGTTCTTACTACGGAGAATTCCAAGGGCTTGTCATTATGAGCAACTATTTGCACAGACGGCTCAAGGGTCAAAAACCGGAACGATAAATATTAATGGGGATATAAGACAATAATAGATTTTATGTTAACGCCTGACGTAAGTAATTTGTTAACCGTATGAAGAATAGTGAGCATTGTGGTGTCAAAAACTGGATGGATAAATACAGTGGGCTGTCAAAAATGCATATGTGGGATCTTCTATTGTAAGGCGGTTTTGTTGGTTGATGGTTGCTTTGAAGTTGATGACTTGCAACTGGCGAGCTTAAGTTGAGTGCAAATTTTATTATCCAACCTGCGTGCCTTGTGTATGCACGGCACCGCAAACTATTTTTACTTTGTTATTTCATCTCCTCGTCTTCAACATGAGCAATTTGTGCCTGCTTGTTTGAAAGTATTGATTGTGGAAAATTTCATCTCCGTTTGCATGACATGGTCGTTTTTTGAACAATACTTGTAGTGTAATAAGATAATTGAAGTGTTGAAAGCGAATGAGGGTCGCAAAAGCCTCAACACGAGGTTTGTAAGCAATACAACAACTAAGATCAAAGTGTGGATAAGTTTGCCAAGTCTAACACCAAACTGCAGATTGCCATCCTAACGAGAATTAATTTTTGTTTGATAGATTTTGGCTGGGATTATCGGGTATTGGATAAGTTTCAAGCTTACAGTCAAGTTGTCTTCAAGACAGAACCCAATACGGGAGTCGTCTTTGTTGACTGGATGTCTGGTAGCCACGGCGACCGGCTTTTATTTGTTGTTGCAAGAAAATCTGGCTGAAGGAATAGCTGGGTTGTGTTGGCTTGAAAGGTAACGCCGCACAAATCCTGTGTTTAATGACGGTGGATTCGGAAACCAATGTGGGTTGTTATGTGCGTGGCCTGTTGATGCACCCGACCCAAAGTCTGGATCTACAGCGGAAGTTGTGACTGGTTGCAGCGTGTAACATCTCTATTATCGTTTAGTGGATAGCTGGAAGGTTATGAAAGCTGACAGGCGAATAAACCAAAATTCCACTGCAGCGTCAAAGATAAAAAGCAGCTGAAGAAGTTTTTCTGTAAACATAGACAGAATAATACACATTACACATTGCGTTGAACGAACGAGATATAAAGACGTTAGTGTTGCCAGTTCGAGTAGTCCGTCGAGACGAGAGTACGAGAGGGAAATTGATCACGGCGGTGGTAGTGTTGAAAACCAATTTTTAAAGCTGACGTTCCATATCTGGAGTAACGCCCATTAACTTTTGATGTTTTGTTGAGCTTGTAAAGCGTGGAGCAGAAACTGTGAGGCTCTGTTCCAAAAGACGAAACATTCTGAGTTTTTGAACGCCCCCTAAAACTTTCGACAGGAATATTATTGATTCATGCATGGCTGTTTTATTGTTTTGCTTCTGGACTTTCGAAATGTAAAAAAGTTCAGCGTTGATGTTCTGGACAAGGTTGTGGAGCTGTGGCGATAAATCAGAAAACGCTCACAGTCCAGATGTACTCATAAACAGAAACTGTACGAAAAGCCATTGCAATAGCATTACTAACTAACTAAGGAAGAGTTTCTTTGGAAGCTAAAAGTCGTCGGGATGGATTCATTCTGAGGAGTGGAATTTTAAAAGGTCTGCTTTATCAAGTTATCGTTGTCAACATGCGGGAAATGGATTCGTTCGTGCGTCTAACAAGCGTGACACATTAACCGGAAAATTGTATCCATCCACTGTTGCTGGAGCTGGAAACTACTGGAGTTTCATACTGGAGGATGCATGAGAAGGAAGCAGAAGCTTGAGAGCATGGTGGGAGTTACATACGTTATAAGTTTGGTAATCCTGTGAACTGGCTGAGCTTTTAAATGGGAGGAAGGAGTGCAAAGTTTAGCGATTAATGTTATGGGATGGAGAAGACGACGAAGAAGAGAATTTTATATAAATCACGTTTGTATGGTTGTGAGTTGGCGTGTCACATTCCAGAAGGACAATGTGAATTACCGTCTGCTGGAGAGACGAGCGCTCTTGACTTTGATTGGCACTCACAAGTTCAAGGGTTATGTAAAGGAAAGGACAATTTCCAAAATTGGTGAGGTAGCAATAACACTTATCAGAATGGCATCTTCGTCTCTCCCACATTCACATGATTAAGTGCGGCGAGCCTATTTAACTACTACTGCCCTCTTTTGTCCTGTCACCTCCGCCCTAGTAGGTAAAACGTTTTCTGCCTTCAGTCAGTAGAATTAAGGATGCAACGTGTGACCTGTCAGCTTTTTGTAAGCCATTCAAGTGTTAAAATGCCTGCTGGATATCAACAAAACTCATGAGGCCAGCATATGTTTAAACTTCATTCCAGAAGATGAATTGTCGGATTCGAGCAACAAAAGAATGGAGAACCGGTTCCGGTTCTATGCACACCCATAGTCTTTGAGCATGAACTAAGACAGGAATCTATGTTGTCAAGTTCTCACAATAGTTGCTAATTACAGGTGACAATAGCAGTTCTTATCACAAGTGTGTTTGTGACATCAGCGGGCTCCAGTATAGAATCGATTATCGAACACAGAACGGCTGTAGTGTCATTCATCAGGTGGAGAGAGGATTTTAACTTGAAATTTTGACAAACTGTTTCTTCAATGGGTTAAATTGGCTAATGAAACAGGTCTTTTGGCTTTCACATCTAGCCTTTTTTGTGTGTGTGTTTTTCAGATTTGGTAGAAGCAAGTGGATTTGGTTGTGGCTGTGATTGTAGAAACTGTGAATACTTGAAGGGAAAAAATACAAGCAAGATTTTCCCTGACTTGTCGTAAAAGAGAGAATGGAAAAGATATGGGTTTAAGCGGCATTCGGTGCTTTATTGACTGTTCAATCTTGTGGATGCAGGGCATGCTGTCTTGTGGATGAATGCAGTTTTATGACCGTACAACATGCTTAAGGCGGTAATGCCCACAGAATTCAATATATTTATATCTAAAGGCACATCCAGGCGGGCATCTTGCTTTTTATAGAAAATTCTCCAGCGAGCTGCTTCGTGCAAATATATATATAGCGTACACAGGTCACACACGCGTCTTGACGAAATGGACGCAATGCAGTTGCTATGTCTATTCAAAGGGTGGTTGTAGAATGGCAATCCTTTCACTTTGATAATGCCTGCAGCAGTTGCTAGAAATACGTATCAGAAGCTTGTGGCATTGAGGAAGAGAAATATTGAGAAAAATTTGTCCAAGTTATCGGCTACTTGAGTTTGGCAGATCTTTTCTGGTTTAAGGGCTACGGTTATAGCTCATATAAAGAGGAGAGAAGACATCTGGGAACGTAAAAACAGTTTGAGTTAGAACAATGAAGAGGGTTAATATTTAATGCTGCTTTGCATTTGGGCGTGAAAAATAAAAGTTTCATTTCGGTGGTGGAGTACGTTTGTGGGGCAATGTAAGTTTTGAAGAATGACAATTTTCGGTGGACCGCGTCCCACCCACGGTGTCCAGCACTTGGTGATTTACTGTCTCAGTATATTAATATCGGTGTCCAAAAATATTAATGTAGCTGTCAAAGACGAATGCTCCGAGGTATGGCGTTGAAGCGTTCTGGTCGTCGTCAGACCGGGATTGTACCCAAGAGAGCTCCTCGAAATGCGTCTCCGGTCACGTTATTATTTCGTCGTCTTGCTCTCAGTCCGCCCGACTCGTTGTATTCTTTCAGCTTGAACATGTCTTTCATGGAGTGGGATGCTGTGCACGATCTCCGATGCAATGCTTCTCTTATGTAATGTTTCTCAAGTAGAATCTGATGAAAAGACAAGACACAAACGGCGGTAATTTGATCTGTGAAAGAAGGAGCAGAGCCGTTTGATTAATGTAAACACTTGTAAACAGGATTTTTTGTTGTGGAAGGTCCTGTTTGCGTCGTCAACGGGTTTTGTTGATTCAGCTAGTCGTGGTGGTAGAGAGTATGAAAAAGTTTCAGAACAAGTGTTCCAGTTTCAGGGCTGTGCTGTTGATTGCGGGTGATTCCAGAGCAGAAAGGCTGGAAGCGGTTCTTGTGTTTATTTGTCAGTTTGGGAACACATGTGGGAGACGGAAAGTAGAGGTCAGGGTAAAATAATGTAATGTAGCCTTGCTACTGTTCTGAAAGGAAGACCGGCATGCGGTGAGTGCGTGGATAAAGGCTGTTAGGATACACTGTCAAGAGGTCAGTTGATTCTGTTGAGCTTTGAAATAATTTTAGTGATTCTAGCGATTGTTTATCTTACCGGAAGAAATCCAGGAGATGCGTTTAAAATTGACGTAACTTTTGACGTGGGTGACCTGCTGGGAAAATGCGGTAAAGATTGGTGTGGGAGCGCGGGGGAGGGTTCCAGATTTTAATTTAATGGCCTGAAATGGTCGTAGCCTGTTGTGCATGAGTTGTATGGTGGAAGATTTTATGGGTCTCGTAATATGCATGTAAAAGGGTAAAAAGCGGGAAAAAGTGGTGCGGTGAGTGGTAGGGTAGGATTGCATTGCGGCGGGAAAGCGTTTCCGCAAAAATCCTCCCTAGGGAATGTGCAAAAGTTGGCATTCTTTCGAATGTAAAGAAGTTGCATGAAAGTTGGCTATATTCGGGCAGTTCTGGTTTGTATAATGGGCTGGATGATGTGAAAACTAGAATAAAATAAGAAGGAAGCAGCAAGAAAATTTTAGTAAAATGTTGCGAGGGGAAATGCATGACACGTAGGAAGTAAGTGCCATAAAACTGTATGGTGACACGTCGACTGCAGTTTATGTTTGGCGAAATTGTATATATGGTTGTGACGAGGGTGTATAATTAATACATTAAAAGACGTCGGAATGTCTGCTGCGGCTGTTGCTGGTCTGCGGGGGAGTTGTTGAGAGTTGTGAGTACAGAATGAGACGTGTGTCGGTTTGTTTGTTGTTGGAGAAAAGAATGGACGGGGGATAATTGAGGAAATGATTAGAATTGGCCCGGGAGAAGAAAAATAATTGGGAGCAAGAGGAGGGCATGGGTTTTTTGAAAGTGACTGGATGTTTTGGGGGAGGACAGGCGATACGTTGCGGGTTTGGTTGGCGAAGAAGAAGAATTCTTGGAGAAATTGAAGAGAGAGGTGGGATTAGCAACTCGTAAATCTAGTCTCAAATGAAACCTTGCTAAGCGTCTTCCTCTTGTGGTTTTCTCATTTCATGATCAGAAACAAAATCACGTGTCGACTTGAGAAATCTACAGCCGCCTAGAGAATAGTTGAGCTCGACGTGAAGCGGATTTCGGCTTCCTTCTTGCGTCCAACTGGAGACTTTACTAGGTTACCTACATGTTTCTCCCATCCAAACAAGGCTAATGTGACTGTTTTGATTTCTCCGCGTTAAACGGACCTACCGCTTCCTCTCCTCTTTCGCTCTGCCTCGTCGACTGTTAGCCCAAGTGGAAGGAATAAAGCTTGAGAATTTTTGGCTGCATACAACAAACCTTGATTTGGCTTCTTTTCTCATTCACACCAAGCTCTGGCAACCACGTCCGTTTGTATAAAGTTGGGGGTGAAAGTTGGCTTTTACTTTGACTGTATGTAATCCATGCTTGCTTGTCTCTTGGCTTGAGTGCCAGGATGGAAAGCGTAGGTGCAAAGAATTGAGTTGGTTTGCCCTTCATGAATAATGATGAATGCATTCAGGACAGGAAGCATTTAGTCGCTTGGATCGGTGTTCGATAGAACACTGAGGGAGGAGCATGTCCAACTTGATACAGACAGACCCATTTGCAGAAAAATGTTTGCTGAATTTTTGCTTATTGGTTTTGATATTCAAGATTGTTCAGCAAGTGCTTGAAAGTTATGATGACGAGCATGAATAGTAAAGGTTAGAATTCCATTAATGGACTTTATTACGTCGATGTGGTGAGGTGTATCATTCAACAAGGCATATTTTTGAATTTAAAAGGATTACGGATGCGGAATGAATCCTAACATACCATTTTCGTCTCCTTTGGAAAGTCGCTACTTCTCTAAGCAGCTCATTTACTGTAAGCTGTCTGGAATTACCGGAATTTGACGAGCTTAATGCTATATGTTTTCAAGTTAACGAGGACTTGATGTAGTACTAGAGGAAGTTTAGAGGAAAATCTGTGGTTTGGAGAGGTTCAAGTAAATCGAAATTGTGTGGAGTATGTAAATCCCTGTAGAGTTTCATGACAACAAGGACATTCTTAGAAATGCTTGAGAAGAAATAGATATAGAAAAGTGTGTAAAAAATGTTTCGTGTGGAAGGACAGTTTTCTTCTGGAGAAGTCAATGCGATACAGTTGGTGGAGTAAACATTTAAAGCAGCTTGTGCTTGAAATGGAAAGATTGACAGGATGAAAACGATACTGAAAGTAAGTTGCCGAGTAACGGGACTCGAGACGATGAAAAAATGCATCAGATTTAGCTACGTAGATTTCGTTTCATTGGGTTTTCCCAAGTATGGAAAATGGAAGGTGACTGGTGGAACGAGCAAGTTCGTGAGAGAGATCGCATTGGTGAAAATGGTTTGGAAGAGGGAGTAGAATATGACGAAGATTGAGAAAGTTGTTTTTTCTGTTTAGACTGCAATTATATACTTGTGGTAGTTGTTGGAAAGAATCTGTCGGCAAATGTGAGTCCGTCAGTCAGCCGTGGTCTGTTTGAAAGAGAAACATTGGAAACGCATCAGGGACGAGACGAGATGAATGATGGAGACGAAGGCATGAAATAAAGTCGTTGTCAAGCGGTGAACCTGAGGGAGAGATAATTGAACGTGGATGGAGTCAGTAATGGCGAAAATTTAAAAATAGTCCTTGGAGGAGAGTAGACACATGCATCACTTGATCTTCTAATCTTTTGGGCCAGAAACGCGCGTATAAAGGCTGACAGGAGTTGGCTCGCGGTGAAGTGATTACTGGTTCAGCTCCATCCTTTGTTGGTATGAATAATCTGTGGACTCGATAGAAGCATTCTGCCCATCAGGAAATCTTAATTTTTGCAAGTCGCGTATACATACCCAGTTTTTTCCAATTTTACTGACAAGTTGGAAGATTAGAAGAGAAAGAGAGAAATGTGGCCGCAGGCAACGAGTCTAAAGTCAGTCTTTGCATTTTAATATCACGGAGAAAGTTAGAATCGGAAAACTAACGCATGAGAGCGGCAGGTAAAGAAATGTATTTGTACCTGTCGAGTACATAGACATGCAGTTATGGTTATGACATTGTTCAAAGCTGGCGGAGGTTTTAATTATGTCCCAAGATTTGAGCAAGTCAATATGTATCACACTGAAATATTGTTGTTTGAGAAAGGCAATTGAAGACAATACAAGGTTCATCAGGGTATTATTATGTGGACCAATAGAAAAGGAGAAACGATGAGTTATTTTCAAGGAAGAGTAAGGGACACGGGATAAATAATGATGCCGTTTGTTTGTTGTTTGCCTGGCCAAAGAACGATATTCGGAAATTTTCTTTGAAGGGAATATTCTATTTTTCGAGATAGAGGGAAAACGGGTAAACTGTAACTGGTTAGAATTCGCTGGCGACGGAAGCGGATGTGTGCCAGTTACTGAATGCAATTTCTTTCGGCTCGACGTAGGGTTACTGTGTGTTTCGTTTTTTCCTGGAGGGCAAAAAGCATTTCTCAACATGGGAAACCTTTCAGATCAAAGACTTTGTTTCTGTTTCAATTCAATTCAGATTATTAGACGACGAGTAGGATGTTGTATGAACACAACAGAAATACACAACATTCCATTTACTTTACCTATCGGGCACGACAGAATGGATAAATACCAATAGCTGCTACTGTCTGGCTCTGGCCTGTTTCTGGTTTTGAACCAGATGCTGTAGCATATCATGCGGGATAAAAATGCGTATTACACATTTAAGCTTTAGAGAACAAAACGAAATTGTTTATGAGTAATAGCCACAGTATTGGAGTGAGTGAACAGCTCTTCTAAATGAGCTCGTGTAAATGTACGTGTTACCTATCAAAAGTTCCAGTTACTCTGGTTGCGAATGCTGATGTAATAAGTTTGCGAGTGGTGAAAATAATGATTGACTATTTTGACACTGATTATTGCAAACTGATAGTGTTGACTACTTTACTTAGGTTTTTGAATGTATCTTAGTCACTTGCTGGAAACTTTTAGCCTTAGCTAGCTGCCTTGTAAGTTTTTGTATACATCACAGTAATGCTAATATATATTATTGGCATCTGATCTCAGGTAAAATCTGTCTCGTTTCTGCCCACGAGGCTAGAATTTACTGAACTAACTTAGGTACGCCAAAACAATCATCGTTACTTTCGTCTCATCCATCGGGGAAAATCGACAGAAATTCTTTGAACGTTCGCGAATGTTCGTTCTGATCTCAGAACAAAAGGAAGTACCCCTCGTTCTTAAAGGTCAACAGAGTTAGCTATTTTTCAATTTCAAAGCTTTCAAAGGCTTGTAGATTATCAGAAAAGAATATGTAACCTCATCTTCAAGGTCAACACGTCAAGAAGTTAAAGAAAGAGGCCATTTCGTTGAAATGCTCTCAGGTCTTAGTCTCGTTTTTGAGTATGAACAGAAATACTGGGACCACTTGCGAAGAGTTTATTCGCAAAGAAGGACTGCCTTTTGTAATAAAATGCTAAAGCGACCTCTTCACACTGTATTTCGGTGTTATTGTTTCAGTACATTAGCCACTGTCACAATGCGTACCAAGCGTATATTCTTCATGCGGAGAAAGCAACCGTTACGATGAAAATTCAGAAGAGTGATAGATACTATAAGCCCCACAAGAGTCTTTGTTTCCGAAAGCATTATTTGATAGGAAACCCTTGTTTTCGGCTTGCTAATCTCTTTTGCCTTTCAACGTTGTGTTTTTTGTCCCTTGGAAACTTTGTAGGCCTATGCTAGGGAATATTTTGCTGTCGTCTACTTTGAGGACAACGAAGTAGGAATAGTCATGTCAGAGAAAAACGAAAAGATAGCTGTGAGTGGAGGTTGGAAAGTTGGCGGCGGTGCTGATGCATTGCTTTTGTAAAAATGATGAAAAGGTTCTTCCTGGAGACGCAACTTGTTGTTTATAATGATGGTTTGTTGGTAGTCATAAAAGCATTGGGCTGGGTCGGGTGATTGTTTTACAATTGCCCCGGAAAAAGAAGAGTGTGAAAGTTTTGGATAAGGAGAACCGCCATACGCGTTAGACGCAGATAGTATATATATACGCATTAATTTGGCTCGTCCTGATGATCCATCTTCCATCTTCGTCTCAAAATGCTGGAGTAACAACAAAGTTCCTTAAAAATCTTAGCTGGCTGGGACTGTAATGGTGCAAACTTAAATGTTTTGTTGCTTCCACCACGGAGCAAAAGAAACTGATAGCTTCATATGTTTATGCGTAAAAGATGCCTGGTATGTGAATGCGTATTTTACTTGAGCTTTCTTTCGATATAAGGATCTGCAAAAACTCTGGGTCCGATGCTTTTGTTTTTATGCAACTGGTTCCACGAAGTTTTTGACGCAGTCAGAAAGAGAAAGAACCATGAGTCGAGATTTATTTTGCGACCCTGAATGTCAGCGGAAGTCGCGGAAATCAGCGGTCGTAGTTTGAATTCTCTGGAGTCTTCTTTCAAAACAGTGGAGAGGAATGTTTGTGGCGAAAATGCTTCGTTGAAAAGCATATATATCTGTATCTTTTGCTGAACACGCAAATATGCTGAATGACTCCCGATGAAAAGTTGTTGAAATAGTTGTCAATCGTTGTAGACGAAGTAATTTTTTCGGTGGGGTTGCGACAGGTGCATTCCTTCGTTAAGTTGAAGACACTGCAGTGAATTACATGTGATGAGACAATAACTAAAGATTGTTTTTGCAAAGCCTGGAAAAATCTCACAAAAACTTGTTGTTGGATCAGCTGAAATTATAAAGGTTGAAAGGCATAAAATGAGGTAAAATAGTAAAAATGAACGCGAGTGTGTAACTTTGATAGCAATAACAATAATAGAAATTGAAGCCGTTAGTTCGTTATTCACAGGGATGAAAATTGATTGATTGTGTACAGGCAGAGAATGTTACTATAGCTTCGAGCCGTTTTAGAGATCCATTTTTTGTATTTCTTTGATACTTCATTGTATCATACTAAAGACCTTCTTGACAGAGACACTGAACAGGTTCTGCTGGAACTCAAATGGAGTAGACAACGACAACGCTTCAGTTTGAATTTGAAATGTGTATGGAAGAATACCAGAGAAAGGGGAGCATCCTCATAAAAGCGCCATGTCCAACTTTGAGTGGAAAAGTGGTAGGTTTGTCCTGAAGTTATTTATACCTAAAGATTCAGGTGGAAAGTTGGTAGTTTTTGTTTTTCGGGGACCTGGGAAATATATTGGGAGAACAAAGTTGGTTTTTGTTGATTGTTGAATAAACAAGAAGAGGTAGGCAATGTTTATGTATAGATGTGGTCCAGTTTGATGAATGGCGCAAAATGAGGCAAGTCGGGAAGAGTTAGTTTTAAATTTATCTTACTTCATCGGGTTGAATGGGTTGCAAATTAGTGGACGGCAAATAATGGTGTAGTTTGCGTTGACTCAAGTTTCCTGCTGAGAGTTGAATAGAGAAAGTTTTTCTGGAATTGTTTGCCTTGCTGTAGTCAGCCGTCGCCATAGTTTTGTTGTGAGGCTAAACTGCATGTTTTGTGCTCGGCGCTGTGCTGGAACACGGAGGATGGTGAATATAAATATCATGGTTAACGTGTACGTGGGCATGACGGACAGACAGATGTAAGGTATGATGGGTCCAACTCTGCTGAGATTGGTGGACGGACGAAGGTCTCTATGGAAGTTGGACGGACGAGTTGTGGTGACTTGTGTCTTGCTAATGACCGGGGAAGGACTTATTCATCGGAGCTCTAACAGCTCGGCTCATTAATTTTCTTTGCCATCAGAATTTAGATCCAGAGATCCAGGCTCTTTCTGCCTGGAGAGGAATCTTGCAAAACATATGTGATAAATGCATGGAAACAACGAATACGTAGAGCCATGTCCTTTAATGGATCACTTGGGTTTCTGGTCTGATGTGAGTGCTTAAACGAGGTTTCTGTGGCCAGCCAGTGGACTTTATTGTCGGGTGGCGGAAATACCGCCGTTTTTGCTAATCTGCGTCCGATAATTAATAGAAGCATTTGTCAAGGCAGCTGTGGATGAGTTTAATTTTTAATTTTGCTCAAAGTAGGTGGAAGAAGCTGATTTCTTACGATTCTGGGACACGTTGTCTTGAATCTTGTGCGATTGGTGGTGAAGTTTATGTGTTAGTTGTGAGTGTGATAAGTAGTATGTTTGGCGGGTGGCGTTGACGTGGTGTAAGGACAAAGGCTTTTGCTGTCTGTAGAAAAGACTGAGAGAGTAAATGCCGTGAGAAAGTTAATGATACGTGGCTTGGATGGAAATTAGTGTGAAGGCGGATATGGCGAACGTTGTCAGGGTGGCAGCAATAAAAGGAGTCCTTTCGTTGAAGCAGAGAGCGAAAGCAAGGGTGTACGGATGATGAATTCACGTCTTTCAGAATGAAGTCGGTCCATGAGAATCCGGAAAAAGGGTGACTGTCATTCATTGTTGTGTAGGAGACTGGCTGACTGCAGTGAGGGAGGGAATGAAAAAATGCGGGCGACAAAGTAAAATACGGGTGACGTTGAGGACGATTAAGGGGAATGCGGCGGTGGTGGGCTCGAATGGTTCCACGCTCGGAATGAAGAATGAATGGAAAACTGATGAGGAGAGAAAACCGTCAAAGGATGTAATGAATCTGTTGCGAAGAAATTGAAGGGTAGTACAATCGTTGTAATGGATTTCGAAATGATACGCTGTCCTGAAAAAGACCATTATGGCGTTTTTAACTGCGTGTGCGTCTATGAAGATTGCAATATAAACTGAAAGTTTGCTTTAGGTAATTAACGAAAATTATGGAGTCGGATTTTTAAGATTCCATGCATGACACGATAATGTTCATACTGGTAATACTGGTCTAACTACAGGCTACAAGTTTGTGTGATACAGAAGTCTTGAACGTTGTTCGGCCCGTTTCGCGATTGTTGGCGGCCAAATGGTTGCAGTGTACATTGAAAACAGGAGCTTTAGCTACCAAATCGGGTTGAAAAGTTGAACGAAAGTTTCAGTTTTGGCTCATTAGTTGCTGAGCTGTTGTGCACTTTTCTATCGCTGCAACGAGCAGCGTTCGATGGAATTTCGCTAAAGATGTGGGAAATGTTAGGACGAAGTATTACTAATCGACAGAGAAAACGAGGGTAGGGCAGTATTATTGCTTGCTGTTGGTGTTAAACCTGGCTTGGACATTCTCCTGTCAGAGCAATTAAGTTAGGAAGTTGGAAGTGTAAGATGGACAGAAAAAGGTAAGAACATTCGGTGCGCCTATGGGAAGATCGTCTTAATGTCTGACTTGTCTTTGGCTAGGAGGAACAAAAAGGGTAAAGTTGGTTAAAGTTTTTGATCCCCGGCTATGAAACGAGGTATAACGAAGAAGCCTAAAGGACAAATAGAGGACGAGGTAGGTCAAATAGTCGGCGGTGGGGATGACAATGCTTCTTGCAATGAGAATTCGGCTGCAGCCTGTGGAGAGTATTAATGTGTCTTGTGTCCTGGAGTGACAAGAAAGTTGTTGCGACGGGAAATTGAGCTTGGTTTCCGCTGATATTGGAGGGATTGATGCCTGAACTGGTGTGCGAAAGTGGAATTAGACAAGAATTTTGTCCTTAAGCTTGGATTTCCGCTTCAAGAAAATTGTTGCAATGGCCCGTGGCGAGGTTCCAGATTAGGTTCGTCTGGAGGAGCAACGCGGGAGTTGTATTTCATTCCTTAAGAGGCAGTTGTCAATATGCCAAAGGTTCGCTTAGAGCAGAAAATGAAGAGTGTGCCCAGCTTAGGTGAGGTAGCTGATGCTACCACTGACATCTGCTTTCAATAAAGCTGGTCCCGATTTAGCGAACACAGCAATCGAACAAAATTCTGTAGACAAGAGGAGGCAAGCGGAACTAGCAAAGGGGTACGTGATTGGTAAACCGTGACATTGTTTGTCCTTGTAATTAGCCTCAGAAGCTAAAGCTAGCTGTGTTGGACGAGGATCGGAGTAGTGTCTGTACGGATAGTTCGGGCGAAACTGTAGTTTCAGTAATTTTTGTCGAGACGTCAATGTTAAATTATTTACTCACTGATTTTGCACTGAAGTCAGTAAAAGCGGGGGAATAGCGTATGATAGAGCCAAGAGAGTATACTTTGTGCATTTACAGTTATGACGACAAGAGAAAATGTTTTTTGGTTTGTTGGAACGACTTGTAATAGGGGGCCGTAAAAGTGACAGTAAGGGAGCCTTTTGATAATGATATTTCGGAGTCGCAGCAAAACCGTCAAAGAGACGGTCACGAGTCGGAAGTCAAAGAGCCTGTCCATGTAGACGGTGTATGTTTGCAGGCCATTAAGCTGGACGGTTATGTCATGTTGTAATAACCTCTATCCAGTTTGTTGGTCGTGACATGTGATAGAATCACTCAGGGTCATAGCACATAGGAAAGTACCTTGAGGAAACTGTCTTCGGCGACCAAAGAAGTTTAGTCAGTAAAAAACCTCGCATATGGACATATGAGCGAGCCCAAATCGTTGATGACTGGTTGCCGAAAGACAAGAGGCCCAAGATCACGTGTGGGAGGAAGTCTTTGAATTGATAAGCACTAATATTGCTGCGAAGTTTCGGATAGAAGTTTGAGGATTCGGAAGGGAATTTGGACTGGTTTTGCGAATGCGAATATCATGAAAGAGAAGAATGTTAAACTTTTTTTGTACTTTTGCAACAGATGAAGGTTTTGTTAATATTCTATGCCGCTTTCGTTCCACATTATTTTAACTTCCGCTCGAACAGGTTCGCTTAGCGGTCTAACTTTTTCCTGAGAGAAGCGAGTGAAATTGCTTATTCGAGTGTAAGCTGGGAAGTGTGAAGCATAAAACTCGAATCCTCATGTGCACTTTTGATCTCTAAACTTTCCTTCTGTTTACCTTTATGAAATTTAAATTTTTGTCACGTGACAGCTTCAGGCTGTGCGTAGAAAGCATGGAATTTTATTTCGGCAGCTTTAAATTTGAGCAACTTGGTCTTGCAGCAGATTAACTCAAAAACAAAACTTGTATGTCCAGAAATGCATTAATGTAGTGTTAATTGAACACTTGTTCTGGAAAGTTTTACCGAACTTTTCCAGTGTTTTGATTGCACAAATTCACTTCGAAACGTTATTGTATTATACGGACCTGGTTCTTGTTAGCTGTTGATGAATGACTTGTTACGGTTTTTAGTTCTCATTTACAGATTATCGTACTACCCAAGCAAGCATTTTCTCCAAAATTTTAACTATGTTCACATGACAATGCACTTGTGGGAATGTTTTTGCTTTTAATTCAAATCGTTTTTCAGCCAGGTGTATTTTGTAGCAACTTTTGAGTTGGTGGAAAATATCAAGTGGATACAGGAATTTTCAATTTACTTCTTTATCCTTGAAAACTGAGGGAGTTTCCGAGGAAACAAAGACGCAACAACAAGAAGCTGATGAAGTAGCGTCCTCTGACACCATAAAAAAGTAACGGTGTTTACGACTTTACCTTGTTTGTATCTCTGGAGACTGGTTGGCAAAAAGGGAATGAGTAAATGGGGACACAAGAGGTAAATTCTATGCAGTTCAAGAGAAAGGGAAACAAGAGCTTTTTGTGAAGTCAAGAAAAGAGGAAGGAAACAGGGAATAAGATTGTGCAGTAATTGCCGTGAAATTGTTAATTTTAGTGAAAAGTTTAACAGGGCGGCTCGAATTCACAAAGGAGAGCGCAAGGGGAAAGCATTGAAGTTTTGGTCTTGTTATTAAAAGAATTTCTATGGGCTGAATTAAAAACAGGATTGACTAATCAAAGGAGGCGGAAGTGGTTGTACTTAATTATGTATACACTGACATTGCATTAGTCGAGAACATACAGGGACGATGGAAGAGGGAATCCCTGTGGAAGAATTCGAGAAGGAACTGCGGGTTTGTCTCGCCCAAAATCTTCTCGATCAGAGTAAAAGCACGGAATCATTAGACTGTTTTAAATCTTCTTCATCAAAAAAGACGCTAGTATGGATGTAATGGTTGATGGCGGAGTACCGTGAGAACTGTTAGGTTTGACACAGAGCGGGTTACATAATTCGCTTCACATGTCAATTTTACGAATGCAGGAGCATCCGAGGGTTTAAATAGTCTCGCTCGAAAGTCTAGACTGGAACCAGTGGATCGTATGAGTAGTACCAAAATCTATGAATTACCAGGAAGGGCTTCAAGGCAGTTTGATACGACACTGCGGAAAAGTAGGTCACATTAGCCCGTGGCGAAGAGACAAGAGAAGAAATAGAAACTAGTCAGTGTTAATAAAGATGTGTGTACCGGGGTTTTGTAGGATTCCTTTGATGATTTGGCAATATTTTGTTAGTAATGTTGCTTGGGGCGGGTTGGATTCACGGTGAGGATACCGAGTATGAATGGAACTGGAAAAACTAAAATGATTGGATTTTTAGGGAAAATGAGCTTGGTAAAAGGTGGCCCAACTTCAAATTGAAAATTTGACTGGGGTATGGAGTAAAGTCAGCCATTAGTAAGGCTTTTAATTACGGGTTTGGTTGATGGCGATGACAATAGAGAGGGTTCCTGAAGTGTTACCAATCCCAGAATGCCGTCGATTGGATTCGAAGCATTGCTTGCGTTGGAGAGACGGGAGACGACTAGATTTTAAGGTTTCTGCAGTAGGCGAAGGTGGTAGGAGTGCAGGTGAATAACGTTGATTACGAGGAGAAGAGAAATGAATGTTTAGCATACAACTACCAAGTGAATAATTTTTGGAACGAGGTGGGATATTATTTTGTGGAGAGCATTGCTGTGTTGTGAGAAAACGTGTTGGAATTTAACGAGTATAAGAGGAAAGTCGGCACTCGCATAAAAGTTCATGAATGGCGTCTGGAGACGTGTTAAGGAGATTTTATTTGCGAGTAAAAAAATAAGAGCAGATGCACAAACGAAATTGCAAATTACTCGGCTTCGTTCCTTTCTCCGGTGTTGGACCAACATAAAATGGAGTAAACATTGTGAGCGAAGACAAACACAAAACAGAAATGCGTAAAGACTTGAAAAGGAACTGACCGACTAGTGACGCAACAGGGAAACGAAAACAGACCACTGTTTTGGTTACAAAGTATAAATGGCTGACTGAGACATTCCCAAGACACTGCTTGAGATCATGTGAATTGCATAAGAGAGCAGACGGCTAGACTGGAGAATCTCTGTATATGGAAATGAGGGACGGCGTGGAATTTGGCAAGCAAGTTGAAACTGGCAAAATTTTGTTCGAGTTTTCATGAATTTTTGGCAAAATTCTTCCGGAAGTAGGGCTTTGGCTGTTAAATAGGAGAGCAAGTTTTTGGGCGGAGGGACTTGAAAAGTTTTGGATAATAATGCTTTAGGACTAGGATGGCATCTGACAGAGACATAACAGCTTCATTGATGATATCTGAACGGGCAATTTTTCAAAGTGAAAGAGAAATTCTTGCAAAGTTTGACCGTAAATTTGATCCTGGATCAGAGTGTATGCAAAATCTTTTGCGTATGGCGGTTGAATAAGTTGAGGGAATCACGAGAGACCGAAAAAATCCAAGCTGAAGCCGATGGAGACTTGGCGACTGGTAGGATTGGATAATATTCTGGTTTACTACGTGTACAAAAACTCGTGTTCTAACAAAGTTCTGCCTCTCCGGAACGGCTTGTTTGAGTAGAAATATTATCGTGAACAAAGAATACATGTATCCCAAAATCTAATATAGGAATAAAAATCGGGAGTTAAATTAAGTGCAGTATATAGCAACTCGAGTTGGCAATAAACTTTAGTAGCGAACTGGGACTAGAAGAAACGCGTAAATATAACACTGAAGTAGGTATAGACGACTCTCGTTCTTTAGATTTTGTGCTTGTTGGCATAATTTTATATCCGCGGAGAAGGTATAACGGTGGCGGGTAGTGGGAAGAGAGGAAACGCGTGAAGAAGGAATGAGACAGTTTAAGAGATCATATTTTTAGACAGCGGGATTCTTGGGTTTAAGGAGAGGATGTTGTTTATACAGAGAAACAAAAAGAGCGTGTCTCTCCATTTAACTACACATGTTCCCTGCTTCCCCTGTAACCAAGTTAAAGGGTAACGAAGAGGAATGGTTCAAGAAGAAATGCTAGTGTTTCCCGCTTCTTCATTTCTCCGTTCTTCTTTCGGATTGTACTTGCTTTTACGCTACCGCCTTTTGCACTAACGCTTCTTTTACGTCCGGCGAATGCATCATGAATAAGTGCAGTTACTTACATTGGTAAACAGCTGAGGATGAGGTTTCAAATGAGCAGTGGCTACTGACAGTCACCAATTCTGAGATTTCCGACTGTCAACAAAAATAGTATTCCGCAGATTTTCAGACATTTAGGGATAATCCAAGTAGATTTAATACTTGTGGAAGTGCGGCTACTTTGGCATCCGTAAGTGTGACTCATATGGAAGAGAAGTGCCATGAAAGTGCTAATAATACACTAAATGTATTATAATGCTGCTATTTTTGTGTGTGATAATTTGTGAAGCTTATAGTGTTTTGGTTTTGCGCCGGATCGATAACGTGTAAGCGTGCATGGCACGCTGGATATGTTCCAAATTTGCACAGATTAAAGTGATGAAATTGAGCGGATCATCTTCAACAAGTGTTGATTCATGTATGCAGGTAGTCAGTTGCGAATAAACGGGGGAGTACATGTTGTGAATATTAATCACGGCCTTGTAAACAAGTAACACCTGAACAGGCATAATCGAGCGTATCTTGTTGAGTAATAGAAAAGGGGTTATCAATTTGAGATGTTAGGTTGAATCAAGGTATAAAATCTGGGCTACGCAGCGGAGCGAATGTGTATAGTATGTTATATTGAATTCCCCGGATGCCGGCTTTGTTCAGGGTGGAACGTTTACATTTCATGAAAAGAATGGCCCTTTGTTCTGAACCGGCATTATGAACAGTAGCCGAAAAGGGCCAGCGAGGACCGTTGGAAAACAAAATTCTTAAAGGGTTTTAGTTTTGTCGTGTTTGCAACAAATTAATTCTGAGTCAGCGGAGCAAGATTACATACATATGTAACGCCAGAACATGGGACTGGAACTTTAGTAAGCTCAAAACTTTTAAACGCGGATTCGTATAAGCTGCAAATGAAAGGATGGTGATTAGAGAAAGCAAGTCAGGTGTATTGTGGCGAGAACAGGTGAGATTTATATAAGTATCTCGTCTAAGAAATAACGCTACTGCGACGAATGCAAGTTGTAATGAAAATATGGATTGGGGAAGACGAAGGTTAGACTCGTTTTTAGAGAAGAGAGGGACATAAGTCGTTTTCGTTTGATGGTATCAGAAATGAATTATTGGCAATGATAAGAATGAAGCAAGCTGGAAGAAAGCGTTTGTGAGAATGGAGGAGAAAAGCAAGTAGTGCGGCTTGTGACTATTATTACTTTTTGTTGCTGGAGGAAAGTTGAAAGAGTGAATTAACAGATAATATATAAAGTTTATTCGGAGGGATTTAATAGAGCTATTTAAAGTTGGCGGCTGATTGTGAAAAAGAAGTAATGCTCTTAATGGCTTCAATGCATGTGATAATCGTGATATAATTTGCATTATTCATGGTTTAGCTGCATCAAACTGCATAAGCGGCAAATAGTCCTTTTGAAGACCTTTGGTGGAGTTTACGTATATACTTCAGCGTTTTACGGGCTTATATAGTGTGCCTCATGGACTAGCTTTGAAATTCGGTGTGGAAGGCCATAAAATAGTGGCTGCTGGTGCTCCATGGCACTGCAGAGAAAATCATGAGAATTGTTTGCAAGTCCGAAACAAAAAGTAGTCCCGCGCGATTTGCCTTTGGAAGTTGTGATAAAATGGAGGCAATCGGTCTCTATTGGCATTCTTTGTTCACATTTTTGCAAAGCTTGCCAATTCTGGAATGGAGACGGAGAATTTTGAAAAAAAGCTTTGTAAGTCTTTGTGAGATTAGCCAGGCAAGTTTTCTCTGGAGTCTTGTGGGTCTAAGAGACTGAACCAAAAATTCTTGAAAGTTTGCTGGAAGCGTTTCGATTGTAAGAGCATCAGAGACATGGGACGTTGTTTCTTTAGTGAAGTCTTATTTAGATAATTCTTTGCTCAACGTGAAAGTAATTCAATGGCGACAGAAGCGTTGTCGCTCTACTTGTTCAAAGCGAGTGAAAGAAGAAAGTGCACAAGTGTAAGTGGAGTATGAATGTACTCTACGTTACTCGCGCTTGGTTTGCCAGTGTTAAGTAGGTGCGCTGAAGTTTCCTACATTTGCTCAGTGAGTTGCAAGTCAGCAAGAGTATGATTAAAAATCAGGGATTCTGGCCACGGAGACCTTAACAGAGAGTGTACAGTGGGTTCTGCCAATAAAGAAGCCGACAATCTTATGTTAACAAACGTTACATTGAACTCGTCTCATGCTTTGATGGCCATATGGTTGTGACTTGTAGGCAAAACTATTACAGCTTTTCATGTTGCGACTTCTTATCGCGTCCAGCGCTGCTGTTTCGCCCGCCCAATTCTGTTCGTGTCTGTCAATTTGACTCTGAATCCATCTGTAGGTTTGATAAAATAAATCACCAACGCTTTCGAAGAATAATAGTCTGCTCTCGGTTCTGCTGGAATAACATTTACACAACGGCATGATCACGCTGAATTTGGCGATGTGCGATACGCTGCAGCGTTGTTCGCTTTTGCGGTACGATTGGCTGTTAAGTCCCTTGCTCAGTCTTCAGATCAGCTCCAGAATACGCAAACGTGGTAATGAGTTTTTGTGTTGGAGTCGACAATGGTGCGTACGAAATTTCCTTTACTGTGCGTAACTTAATCGTGACAGTGTGTGTTGCTTAAATATAAAATGAGGTAACCTATACTTGAGCGACCTAATCAGAGTCACAACGGGTGATCCGCTTCAGTTTCATCATAACATTAGTTCAGAGTGCACAGCGTTTGCGAATTTCTGAAGAATGTCATTAAGAGGCGAAGATCGGCTGTGGAAAATTTCGGTAGTGATATTCTTTTTGTGTGTGCCTGAATTATTGTGTTGCGATCCCAATGCAAGCCCTCAAGAGGCTCCTCGAGTGCGTAAAAACGTCTACAATGGAAAAAATTCACTTGGTAAGGACTTGAATATTTTTCATTGGATTGCTCATTCACGAACTTAGATGAATTTGGTTCAACATGACGGCCTTAAGAAACAAGAAATTTAAAGCATTTTTTGAAGAATCCCAGTACAGTACAGAAGTATAGAAATCCAAGTGCCTGTTTAAGCTTAACCGGAGTATTGAAGTATAAAGTTTAGCTCCAGTAGATGAAAGATGAAAGTATAAGGACATTCGGCTTGAAATGTTGTTGCTACCATAGTCATAGTCCACCACTCGTGTGAGTAAAAGCACTCAAAGATTCGATCAAGTTTCAAAAATACTGCTGGTTTGGTGCTCTCTAGGGTAAAATTGCGAAAATTGACCTAACGCAGAAAATATGCTGGTTTTATGCTAGGTTCATGAAAGGTTGGCAGAAACAACTGATTTATTTATGCCGGCCTTGGGAGATGGGCAGTATTAAAATGTATGTATTGTGTCAGTTAAAAGTATTGAATTCCAGTAGGAAATTGTGTCAAAGGCGGGTATTCCGATTCTGCACTTTATGAAAAATATTTATATGGTGGCAATTGGGGTGTACTATAGCAACAAGCATGCGGCATTACTCCTCCGCATGGAGGTACAGGTGGCAGGAAATGCAATTGGTTGTAAGCCGCTGCAAGATTCAGAAAAAGTGTAATGATCTCGAGAACAACTGTCGCTATTTCCAAGTGAAGAAAAGTTTCAGTTTGAGAAATGGTGGTTATGTTATAAAAATGGGGAAGCTAATACCGAGCTGAGGAGGACATAACTTTTGAATTGCATGCGCGTACAATTTCATGTCTCAAAGTTATAAGGCAATCTTTCTTCGAAATGTGTCTCACTTGTGAAAACAAAACGAATTTTAAGGCGACATGGGCTGTATTACTGCAGCATAACAAATCGACAGATGAGCCATGAGCCTGTAAGCACACATGGTTTCGGTGCAGCAACGGTATAGAGTGATGGCACGGCGGCGAAGAAAGTTACGATGTAGAATTTTACAGAAAAGTATTCCGTCATTAAGGTGCTTATGAAACTATGTTGCGAGAAGAAAAGGCGACTGTAAACGCATGATTTATTACCGGCAAAGTAATATTCTTTTGTTATGAGTTAAATCTTTTGCCATGAAAAATGGACGCCTAAACATTACAATTCACCCCGTGTGGTGTGACATGCATTTCGCTCATTTTTATGGTACGGAGATGGGGCTTTCTTTGATGCATAAATGCCGACGTAAAAGTGTACAAAGATGGCAGTTTAATTTCTCTCCGAAGTACGACTCGGAAACGACTGCATTCTGCGTATATTATTTAAAAGTGTGCGGGGGCGGGGCAGTGTGCATTGTATGGTGAAAGCACGACAAAGAAAACCGCAGACTGCATAAAGTCATCGTGAAATCTCATTAAACATACTTGAAAGGTGTGAAGTTTTATGGTGGTAATAAAAATTTGTGTAGCGTGTTTGAGAATTATGAGACGAGGAAGATTCGACGATAAGGAAGGAAGGCATGATAAGGAAATGTTGTAATAATTACCAGGTGATACTTTACGACTTTTATCGGTCATAGGAGTGACACCGTGCCAAAGGTGAAAGTTGGGGGAAAGCAGACTGCATTCTGCTATCTCGATCATATCGATTGCCTTCCGGTTTAGCTTATTTTACGTATAAATCCAGCAGACTTGGGCTTTGCAGAGTGAACTTCAGTGAATGCGAAAAGGGTGGTGCAGGGAAGTTGCGAAATGTTTTTGCAAAAATATATGTAGAAAATAAAAAATTTGCACCCCTGTGTGTTGTTGTTGGTCTATACACAAGTATGGTCATCCTAATGTGCATTGCGAAAACGCCTAAATAGCCAGAGTTCTTGGATTGAACGCTAGGTAACAATCTGAAATAGATTTTGCGGTATATAATGCATCAGTATATTTAGATCATTTGAAATTTGAATGTCGATACAGTGCGGAGTCATTTCAGAACACTGCGTTACCGTTTCTTGAGTCAGAATAGTCATGGCGAAGAAGCGAAGAATAATCACATAGCGTCCACAGCCCACACCCTACGAAAGCCAAAAGGGTTGTAACGAATTATAAATAAGACAAGATTAATGTTCAAGCAAAGAGAAATACGGGATTTGAAGGCTTGGTTGGACTGATCTTTCTTCTTTGTCTGGACTCTGGACGTTAGAATACTGAATGGAAGCAAGTTGCATTGCTAAATGAAGCATTCGTCACTGCATGGGAGAAAGCTGAAGCTGGACTCGTTAAGTGGGATCGGAGAACAGACGTTGGGCTTGAGGGGTGTTGAAGTAGGATAAATTATGCGTGAGAAATGGAAAATCCATTAGAATGTTTCATCTGTGGCGCAATCTTAATTAATTACCAAGCTATCAATTATAAGATTTCCTCAAGGCAGAGATTTTGGCACTTTATCGAGGCAAGGCTCTTGTTGGTTCAGGTCCAAGTTTTCGGGGAACGGAAGTGCATTTGTGACGACAGAAACAATACTGCTATTACAACACACGTTTTAACGTCGAAATTTGCGGAGGGCTGAACCTGAATGCAAAAAGAAAGAGTACAGGTTTACAGAAGCTACTCAACCAAGTAGTGTTGATGGGTCTAAACTTGTGAGAGTGGTAAAATTTCTTATATGTGTACTTTAAGCTTGAAAAGCACCTGGGCGAATGATCAGATTTGCTTTTGGAATTCTGCTGCGGTTTTGGTTGAGCAATGATGGCAAGACATCATGGTAGGACATGTGTTTTTATGGTGGAAGGTGTGACGAGCACTTCTCGGCTGCATCATTCATTTTTATTTCCACGTAGATGAGATTGAAAACGAGGAGCTTGGCTGCAGGTAGTCATTTTTAGTATGTGCAGAGTAGTCGTAATAAAATTCAAGATTAAATCAGACTGGTGTTTGAATTTTATGCCTCATTTTACTACAGAAATATGAACGGGGTTTCTGTGTACTTGACAATCGCAAAAAAGAGAAAGGAATGGATTGAGGAATATTTTTGAGAAAAGTACGCACACATGAGTAGCGAGCTCTTGGGAGACACGAAGGTATATTGTGTAAAAGTTCCAAATGTAATGATTTATTGGAGTACTTTAGTCAAACGGGCTCTAGGCTTCGTAGTCGTATGGAGTAACCGAAATGAAGGCGCGTTCTTCGGTAACTAATGTATGTGCTACTTGAATAGAAATCGGGGAATGAATGGAAGATCTTCTTGGTTGGCCATGAACTATAAAGCTTCGATGAGGAGGCAATAACGCGGGTAAGCAGCAAACCTTTCTGCTGCCACTGCCCGCTTTGAAATCGGGATGTTGAAATGTGTTTAAACGGGAACGCTTATTTTTTGTAAAGCTATATGTATGTGAAAATCTTATTGTTTTGCAGCTCTCCTGTCGGGGACGTTAAGGACCTATCAGAAAGCAAACTGTGACAATGAGTGGATGAATCTTCGGTGTCCACAAGGGACGACAATTTCGGTGCAAGTGGCTCAGTATGGACGTAACCTCCGAGTTCCTCTCACATGCCAATCGGGACCCTCTCCCAGTCACTGGCAGAGTATAGGCGACCTCTCGGCGAATACTTCGGATACCAGCACAAATTCGTCCTGCATGTGGCCGGTGGCAATACAGGTACTTACCTAAGCTAGTTTAAATTTCGGTTTGTTTGTTGGAGAATATCGGTTTGAGAGTGAATGAGAACTGACGGACGGAGCTGTGCTGTTGATTCTTGATGGCTGGGAATAATGTAATGAAATGTGTTTTTGAAAGGTGAAAGGAAGTTGGGATGAAGTGAGATTTGACAGGATGAAGCGGTCATTTGTTTACTTGTCATGTATGATTTGGGCTTGTTTGTGCCTGATGTTGGTTTAGTGGTAATGCGGGTGAAATAAATTCTGCACTGGTCATTTTGCGGATGGAAGAAGAAAGGAAAAAGGATACTAGAGAATGAGATTGAGGGTAGTTTTTTATTATTTTTGTTACATTTAGCGTAAGGATGGATGGAGGCTCGTAATTCTTGTGCACGTTTCCTGTACTTGCTCCGTTTCAACAAATGGCATAGCAAGTAAAGATTTATGAGAAGTTGCAATGGTTCTTTAGTTGGTTTGCAAGTTAGGGTTAACTGCTGTACATAGTTGCGAAGGGCATGAGGGGTTCTGGTGGACTCGGCGTGTAGCTGTTGGACTGTGCAGAGTATGTTGTGTGTGTGCGTGTGCGTTTGGTGATGTTTGTCGGTTGGGAAGATTTACAAGGAAGGTGGAGGAATTTTGTTGAATGGATTGAATATGGTGGAAGATGCGGACAAGTGAGGATAAAGTGGAGTAGTATTCTTTATTGCAGACCGTCGTGGGCCTCTGCCAGAAAAAGTCCAGCTGTAAATTTTCAACGGCGCCGAAATCCTTTGGAGGAGATCCATGTCCAGGCACACGCAAGTTTGTCGAAGTCGCCTTCAAATGTCGTCCAAGTAAGTCCTTCCGCTCCTGCTGTCCTTTTATCTTGCTTCTTTGTTCTCCAGACTGATCCGTCCGAACCGGGTGTTCTACTGCCACCAAACCAGACTTTTGCTTGAACCAAAGGCAGGTAGTCACTGACCTGCATCAACCGAGGGAAAAGTGTAATATATACTGTATATATATCTATCAGCATCCCTTCTTTTAAAAAAGTCGCAGTTTTTAAAAATGAGAAATGGGTAAACGGGATAGGCTGCGCTGAACAGGAAAGAAACAAAATAAAATGTAACCAGTTTTTGCGGGTTGACACTTTTGCGGCGTGTCGAGCAAAACGACATGTTGGGCAAGGCTGAAAAAGAAGCGAATGCAGAGTTGGCGGTATTTTGTCGGAAGGAAGGACAAAATGCGAAAAATAAAAACGGATAAATTTCAAGGTTCTTGTTTACAACTTTGCAATAAAAGTTGCATTTTTTAGGTCGAGTAATGTTTGGGACGGACTCGAGAGTATGGTTTTGGCAAAGGGCTGAAGTTGGTACTGGTAGCACTTTGGGCATGAGCTATGTATGTGGCAGCGGGTTTGATACATGGGTTGAGGCTTGGGAGACAGTAGAAGACTTGGGGGTAAACAAGAAAATGTAAGACGGAAAAGGATCAGTTTGGAAGACGGAGAATAATAATAAATCCTGACTTTTCCCAATGCTACAATGAATTTGAGAAATGAGTTGGATTTGTGTGTGGTTTGTGTGGTTGCAGGCGAATTCAAGAGCGTCATTGGATGCGAGGATGAAGTGATCCAATTGAAATGCAATCGGAGTTCACGACTTGCCATTTATTCTGCCAACTATGGCAGGACGGAATACGAAAGTGTTCAGTGTCCTCAACCTAACGGAGTTCACGAGGAATGTAAGTTCTCGTCGGCACTTTTCTATTCTTCTTTGGAATCTCTTCTTTTTTGGTTGTTGGTCACATCACAGGAGAAGACCAAGAGTGAGAAAGAGAAAGCGTGATCTACGTGCTCTACATGTATGTTTTTCAAACTCTTTTACGCACTTGGACGTTTGGATAATTGGATCTTGTTTGTTGAATGAGTTGCCTATAAATGGAATCCATACGAATCGAGATAGGCTTTTTGAAAAAAACAAGTGGCATTGGATCCCGCACGATGCTCAGTCACTGGAACTGGAGAAACTTGACTGTTCTACATTCGCTTCCGGTCACAAAGCATAAGAGCTAAAATTTGCTGTCCGATAAAAACAAACTAGCGGAAATGAGCACAATGCTTGATATAGATGAGATGATCTGACTGATGATCCAGTATTGATTTGAATGTTCTACGAAAGTTATAGCTCACTCACTCAGTCAGTAGATCAATAACGCCTGAAAGTATGTATGTAGGGCAGCTTCAGACTGTAGGCAAATAAGGTTTCTAAAAATACTAGTTTTACACGCGAGACTACATTTGAATTCAACAAGAACCATGATTTTAAACGAAAGGGCCTCAAAAGGTTCGGAAGAGAAATTTCGCAGATTTTTAAACAGTCAGTAAGATGTCTTGTGGTGAGAAAAGGGTGAGTTAACAATGTTTTTTGTGTTTTGCAGCATGTCTTTCGAGCTTTGCGACAGAAACGGTGATGCAAATGTGTCACGGGAAGCGTAGTTGTGCCTTGAACGCTGACCCAGCGACTTTCGGGAATCCGTGCAAGCCGGAATCCCGTATGTACCTGAAAGTCATTTATACTTGCGGTAAGTAATTTTTCTACTTTCATTAAATTGCTGTTCATTTGCTACCTCCTCCCCGAAATTGTGGCATAAGTATATCGTAAGAGGTCGGAACGGCGGAAGTGACAGACACGGCAGTAAAAGTAAATAGTTTGGCATTTCCTCTGTTATCCATCTTTGCCAAAGTTTGATCAGTATACAGTTTTGCAGTTTGTGTAACAAGGGCTTGTCGTTTACCTGAAAACCAATTACGATTTTTGGAGGCGAGGGCGGGACGAGATCGTGGAGGCAATCAGCTTGTTGTTGGTAACCGAAGAGTTGATACTTAATAGCCATTTCAGGAAGGAAATAGGGCAACGTGAGAGTGAGAGAGACAATCTGAAAGTTTTTGTGGAAAAAGCAAGTATTCAGGAAATTTGTTTCTTTCACATCCGGTGTTCCTCAAGTGAAATTAAGCGGTAAGAATCATCGAGGAGACAACTGCAAGTTGGCCACATTCGTCTGTCTTTTTCCTCGAAAGATTGACTTTCATGTCATCACTTCTGTTTACATACTGGGAAAGAACGCTCTTCTTTTATCGTACTTTGCCACGTCTACTGAATATACCATAACCGAAATTGTCCACGCAGCAGTCGCCCAGGTACCGGGTTCGTCTCTAACCAATCCATCATTCAGTTTTCGGCTTGAATTGCCTTTACCGTAGTTATGCTCTTGATGGGGCTTCTTTCCTTGTTGAAAAATATTGTCAAGGTGGTGTCTTGCTAGATGCAAGACAGATCGGCTTAGACGGGTTCAGGCTGTGTAAAAGGACAGAAAACAAATGCCTGCTAACCGTCGCTGCAGTTGGGATCATTTGAAGTTTTTAGCAGAGAAGGTAAAGTAATTGAAGGAGGAGAAAAGAAGCTAGGAAGTGGATGAAGGGATTTGAGATGGGACGGAAACAGGAAAGTTGTGATGCGTACAGATTGTCATCGGGTTGCTGAAGAGAAATGCACGTAGAAAATAGATTTTTTCGTGATCTATCTTTTTTCATATTATTTGCTGTCGGTAGAAGTTGTCGCATTCCGTCCCTGTGCATTTCGACGTTTACGGCAGCTTGAGGTTGCCACCGAGTTTTGGTTAAATGTTCCGCACTTTTTCTTTCTTGTCATCTCAATTTTCACGCTTCTCTGAGCTTTGTTGGCTGATCCAAATTCAAGGGCAGTGGTTCCGTTATTCCGTTTTTCTAGAGACGTCAAAGTCAATAGCTGGCATCACTTTCTCTTCCATTTGAGGAATCGAAGAGACTTGGCGAGAGCAGCAGACAAGCGTTTCAGAATCGTAGCTCTGCACTTTCGCACGCTAATATGAAAATCATCAGGGGCACAAGTGTGTAATGAGAAAGCGCATTCTTTTTCGTAATTTGTTTTGGCATTGCGTCCTTGGATTAGGCGTGTTTGGTACAACGACAGAAGGCTCGCTAGGAGCTGAGGAGTTTGTCCTCAGGTGTAAGAGATTTCAGCTGAATTATGTTGGGACTGAGAGAGGCTGTGTTCTTACCTTGCTAATGACGGTGGAACGACTACATTAGAAGCATGGGAGGCTGCGGGGAGCTGGAAGTATGACATGGCATTGCATTATTCAATCTGTCTCGACAATATGGTACAGAAACGGGAGCGACATGCAGGCGGGATCCGACTCAAGCTTTGGTATGGGAAGGCCTCAAGGCCATGTCTGCTCTTGCAAGTCTCAATATCGAAGATTATATTGGAAATATTTGAGACCTTCATACATGGACATGAGTTGAGTGTCAGCAGAAACTGTTGTAGAGCATTGGTATATACTGAAACTGGTCTCCGAGAATGGCGCTTGGAAGTTTTTGACCAGGATTTTTAGCTCCAGGTAATACGTTTGAAGTTGGGAAACAGTGAGATTTAAAGAATGGGGTGAAAGCGTGAAGCAGGCGTTGCTAGAGCTAAACCGTTTACTCAAACTGGAGGTTGGAAAGTTTGAGGGCATCGGATGAAAATGGGACATTTTTAGGTGGTATATGGAATGATGTAACGAGAAAAGTCTTGAGTAGGATGTGAGATGAAGATTGACTATTTAAAAGTCCTTGGTGGCAGCGGCAGAATGAATGAGACTCAAGACCTGAGAGGGATTTGCAGCGGCTATTGAGTTTTGGGACTCTGAGCTTTGGCTGAAGCCCAGTTAAGCGGAGGCCTGGGTGACTGCGGTGGATGGTGTGAATAGTTGTGGATATAAAAGATTAAGATGCATGGCAGGATGGGGGTAATAATGTATGTGAGTCTGTCAATTCGGAAGGCGAGAGGTGGAGAAAGCCTTGGATAGATAAATATGCAGGGAGGATGGAAAAGTTGCTACGACAACTGTCATCGCGATAGTAGTTTGTAAAAAGCCGGCCGATATGCACGGATGAAAGTGAAAATGCAGGTAAGAAAGAAACGCGGGAGGTTTTGTGCATATCAGAGGTTGCGAATTGAATGAAAAAGTGGGATTTTTCTTTTTTTCGTTGAGGCGAAGTTGTGGCATTGTTGGGGGTTGACACATAAAAGCGCTGTGATGTGACTTTGGTAGTGTGGGAGTCAATAATAGTGGAAGTTCCTACCGGCAGTAGTCTCATTAGTTTGGAGGATGAATGAATGGAAGAAATAGGTGAGCGGATTGTGGGTAAATTGCCGGCGGCTAGGAAACTATTGCTTGAATTTTTCGTTTGAGTTGCAAGGTTTCAATGTTTGTTTGTGTACAAAGAAGCGGTTTGGTGGAAGGCTTTAAGCAGAAAGTGTGCATATTTCAGTGACTGACTTGCTGGCTGGTCGGGTTGTTTACAATTTTATTTTTCGAGGGTTCCTTTGGCGACACGGAATAATATATCAAGCTTTAAAGTTTGCTAAAGCGATGAACTCTGGACAGGCTGGGATGGGATGTATCTCGCTATTATTATGAGTATTAGAATGGAGAAGAAGAGCTGCTCCTTATGGTCACCATGGTTAGTAGAGGAGTGGAGTCGAAACGTCCTTGGGATATAAGTTGGTAGTAAAGTAGTAAGTAGTAAAATGTACGAATGTGAGCGTCGTCTAGGCCGAAGGAAGGGTAAAAGGATTTGCGGGAATAAAGGATTTGTAGGGGAAAGTAGTAGCAAGTCTTATGAAAAGAGTTTGTTTGAATAGTTGTTTTGCGAATTGAGTGTATTTTTTGTAGTGGATGAAAGATGAATGCTGATTACGGAAGGGTGGGGTGAGGGAGGAGGAGAAAGTTTGGGCGGGTTGTTGGCGGACTGGTGGAGTAATTTGAATATGGGAATTAATTTCAGTTCCGCGGAAAGTACTACAAGACAAGTACCAGGGAGAGCCGGAGCCGGACGAGTTGTACGAGCCAGATGAGCCAGAAGACGATGGGCCGGACTCTTCTGTTATTGAGCAGCCCTCCATTTATTCTCCAGACCACTCCAAAGGTTGGCCGCATCCCAAAAACACTAGCTCACCGGGGCGGAACTCGCTGAGTCAAGGATCGGGTAATTTTTTACTTGACGTCCTACTCTTACATGTTTTGAATTGCTTTCCTCTCACCACTCTAAGGAGTAAAAAAAGCAAAAGCCTCAAACTGCATATGTGAAAAGTGTTGAGCTAACTACACAGCAGATGCAAGCAAAAGCAAATTAGCCGACTAACTTACTTTCACACATGTACTTTCACTCGCCTCACTTTCTGCCAAACTTTTCTCTTCTCTGTGTATGCAATTAAATCATTAACTTTTAATTCAAAACTGATGATGACCGTTTTCAACTTTGGAAGAGCCTGAAGTTTAAAGTCGGGTCAGGTATCAAGAGAGTATTGTGCAAGGAAACTTTCGCCAACTCTGTCGTAGACAATGTAAACTGTGGTTCTTGTACGCACGTAGTTGCCCTCGAACGACGTCATAATTTAACGTGTGTGTAACCAGCTTTTGACTCTGCTTTCTCTTTTCTGGTAATGGGGTTTGTCGATTGTGTGTGAATTTATATGTTAAAAACTGTTGCAATTTTCAATGCTTTTGCTCGGACGGACTGGCGGGTGACATCGCAGCAGTAGTGCGTTAATTGGGTTAACTCTGGCAAGTGCTGCCTTTGGAAGTTACCAACTTTTGCACGGGACAGTTTACTTACTTGCTCAAACTTTGGGTGTAAATTTGGGCCTCTGGGGGCCCAAACATGAGTAGAAGAGTTGTTTTGGCTCCAAGTGAGCGGTCGACATGTACAAGAAAACAACAAAAGTTTCATTTGAAGTACAGTACTTGGAAATATTATGACAGAATTTATCAATAACAAGCCTAGCACTAACTATTTAAATGCTACAGTGAGAGTGGAAGAACGTAGATCATTAGCTAGAATAGAAACAAGATGTAGAGTTGGAGAAATTTTGAGCGAAAACAAGTCGAGTAGCAAGTTCGAAAGTCTTATACAAAGTTGGCTTTCAGTTACACCTCAAAACACTTGGAAATGTATTTATTGGTTGAACGTTTAATTGAAGAGCAAAACATTTTCTTTTTGAGGGCCCTCAGATCCATGATGTGTCGACAGTCGACAGACAAAAGTCTTAAAGCTGTAGCAGAACAGCAGAATCAGTTACAAGTTTATTCATGGCTCGAAATTGGAATAATTTCCCCGTGTCATTGTAGCAAGAGCCTTATGTTGGGATATATCGATACTTTGGTGCAAAAATTAGTAAAGAAAGCTGAAGATAGATCTTGGAATGTCCGTAGTAGGAAAAATTGCCCAATTCTGGGTACATGAAATGATGTTGGAGGAGGTAGGCGAAAGTACGAGAAATTTTGAAAACGGTGAAAAATATTTTGTATGCTGCAAACCTTTTGTGTCAAAGAAAGAATAGGAATTTTGATTTATTCCGGGGACGGTGTAAACGAGATTCTTGTAAGGTTTTAGAGCGAGGCTTTGAAAAGTTTCAGTTGGTCGTAGTCGTATAATATGCAATAAATGACGAGGCTCTTTTTTGTGTGTGGATTTACATTGAGAATGGAAGCGGTGGTGGCGGCGGCTGGGTATGTACGGCCTTAAGTGGACACATTTGCGAGATATTTATGTCCTTGTTGAAGGGCGGCGAAGAGCGTACGGAAGAACATTTATCAATGCAAATATTGAAGAGTGAAGCGTGAAATGGGCGAATTTCTAATGCGAACCACAAAATAACCACCTTCTTTTTGAGCGCTGTAATTTTTCTCTTGTGCCCACTTATCAAGGCTATCGCTTTTCACTACATCCGCTGGTTTTTACCGTAGTTTTTCATGTCCATTCCTGCGTGTGCGTTGGTGTCCTTTGTGCCGTTGTTCTTTATATATACACACTCGTAGTTCAAACTTGAATTGATTGAGGGTGTAGAAAACATTGTGGTATGTATTTTGAAAAATTATGTGTTATATATATGTGCTTCCGGCGAGTAGTATTATTTTGGAGTTTGGGCAGTAGTTTATAGTATAGATTAATAGATCTTACTGGAAGGATGCATCGCGTCTTTTGTTTGCCTTTCGATTTGATCCATGACCAATGTTCTCAAGTTTCGTTTGGATGAAATTTTATGTTTTATTCCCTTTGTGTTGATTCTGTTTAGCTGTAA
>JAQGBJ010000244.1:0-51428 GCA_034698345.1 Sphaeridia pumilis
ATTAAGCATTTAATGTCAGATTCCTTGAAGCGTGATCAGAATCCCTTGTTTCACACTTGCTGTCTCACTTGGTCCACCACGTCTGTCAGCGAAACCCGCTTCGCTACCTCGTCGGTAGCTTCAGGAGGAGACATCAAAGGTCATAATCAAAAAACGTCTTCCACTTCTTTCCTTTCACCTCCGTCAACAATCTTAATGACGTTGATTAAACTCGGGAACGGTGGGTGGACTAAACCAAACCAAAAAAGAAAAAAATGTATACCAATTTGCGCCGTCAACTTGGACGTCAACTCATTAACAAAATCTCAATCTCACGCTTGATCTTCCAGATTCAACAAATAATCTTGACAGGTAGGAGCATACAATTTTTGCAGAAACTATCGAACGAGATCAAAATAAGACACCCGAATAATTACTTTTCACCTGATTTCTCAAACTTGCGCCTCAGAAAGTACGTGACGCCAATTTAGACCAATCTTCAGCAAACACGTTTTCTGCATAATGGCAAATGAAGCTGTCCTTATAATTGGTAATTCGACCTCTTCGTTGACAGCTGACTGAGATTCATTCCCTCATTTGACCCAGCCGCAGTTTGATTGCCTCCAAAAAAACGTATTCTTCGCCATCTCAGTAAAAGGTAAATGTAAATCTTTTTAAAACCCTTTCGCCGTCTTTTTTAGTGATTAATCAGTGACTTGAAACGCTCGAAATTTATCCACCCTTGTTTCTCTGTCTGTAATCACGAGACTGGACAAACAATCGGTTTGAAACAATATGTGTTATTTCTCTCTCCCATAAATTTCGGCAATTAGCTCTCTGTCATGAAGCTGCCTTACGCCAAGCCCCATCTTCGTCTCATGTCTCATTGAAAGTTTCCCTGATATATACACCCACCTTAATAATTATCAAATGTTTAAACGTCAAAAATATTTTTACTAGAATGGTCAAAACCAATGGAAAAATTTATACTCTCTAGAAATTCATTAAGCCCCGAACGAAGAATTCAATCAACTAAAGCAGCAACAGGATTATATTTTGGTGACGCAACTTCAGTGTTGCTTGCCCGGAACCCAACTTTTGTTATAGCAATGCGCTTGACCCTTGAATTGCCAATTCGGATCAAAACCAGCTGAATTATCGACTTGTAAATCAGTATTCGGAGCAGTTTTTCATTTTGATTATCAGCACTTCCCACCCCGTATTTATCATCCCACCTCCTCGTTCACCAGATCAAATAGCAAATCACTTGATCAATCTTGCGATAGCCCCGACTCAATCCGATCTTCCATACAAGCTCACCTTCTAATCACGCCGCTAGACCATTTCTTCCCCCCATCAGCGAAACACTGCCTGAGTTTCAGAAATTTAAACCGAACCTTATAACGAGTTCAAGTATTTGGTCATTTGAAATATCGTTCTACTCGATCGTTTCAAAGAAATTTATAATTTAATTATACGTGTTTTGCGGTCTTAAATCACCAACTTGTGCCTCCATCCAACAACCTCGTCTCACAGGTGTAAAGTTACATTGGCTTTTACGGCTCTAGCTCGCCTTACCTTTTCAGCAAATATGTCCATATGTATCCATGTTTCTGTTTCTACATAAATTCTCTCACCTGACCCTGTAATTACGCGCATCTGCATTCACCAGCAGATTCCCTGTAATGCACTATTTAAGATTAAAATTTAAAATTTGTGCGCCTTTTTACACACGAGCATATGCTCAAAAACACAAGGAAACATTTTCAAATCATTAGCATTATTTGGGCCTTCGATTACATGTGTATATGGAGCAGAAACAAAAATCAATTTACCGTACAGTTATGTCCAATCAATCAGATGAATGACTGAGAGAATACCTGTGTATATGTATTTTTACCCCGCATTTACCGCCCACACGCCGATTCTGACGACCTTTTAAAGCCCAGCTTAACGGCTGCCCCACACTTTAAAATTGCCCCTCATAGCAGGAAATTATTGCCATCATTAACATTGACAGATAATTGTTGCTGCTGCAAATGCAAGTCTCGGAGTCTTAATTTCAACAAAGTTTAAATCAATGGCGGCTCATGTTGCTCGCATAATTGATTTCATCCCCATTTATTTATTTATTTTGCAGAAAGTTTGCAATTAATCACTGAGCAGAGTTGCAAACTTTATATATATATTCGAAGCGCACGGATTCGATTCGAATCTGACCTACGTCGTTCTGGCACCTTTATTTGTGAAACGTCAAACACCTTGGCAGAATTGGCAAATTAGTTTTCTTCCTCTCGTCCATGTATGAACATGTATGTACGTCGGCCGTCTCCAAGAAAGCCAATCAGCCTGCAAAAAGATACATAACTCACATTTAACTAAACTTCATTTCTATTCACGTCACTTATTGGCTCCGTGCTAAGTGCCTTGCGATCGAAGGCACGTAACTTATTTATTAATACTCCCACACTCGACTCTTTTCCAAACACCTTTTCGAGATTCTTTTGCCCATAAACAATCTTTTTCCTTTCCAATTAACAGTGATATCCTACTATATACTACTACTCGCCACTACCACCTTTCTGTCTCCTCCACTTGCCTTTCTGGCGCAATCAAAAAAAGCTAAATGCCCAGGCGTTGTTAAATACATACAGCACACAACAAGAAGCCTCAACCCACAAAACCCAAAGTTAGTTTATTTACAACCCTTATCACCCGCCGAATCTTTCAGCTTATACGGGCTATACTTGCTTTGGATTAATCATCCCTTACTTTGTTCTCCAAAGCAAACACTTTTTACACCAAAATTTCCAAAAAAGATACCTTCACCCTTGTCTTGGTCCCATATCTGGATTTTATTTGTCGATAATGAAATGATCAGCTGTGAGAAGGATTCCCAATTTATGGAATACCATCCATGGGGATGCTCCTGTAATTGGGCCTTTATCCCCGTAACTTATGGCCCATTTCACTCAACTTGGCATTTATCACCTTCGATCAAAAAATAGTCAATCAATTCCACACATTCCTGAATCAAGAATCTTGATCTTCGCCTACTGTTCGGCCCCCGAAATTTATATATTTTTCAAGTTTTTTACTCTCCGTTTGTTAACGAAAGGGAGAAAGCAAAATTTAATATGCGTGCAATTGAAATGGCTTGGACCCAAGGCCACATAGTTTCCTGGCTCGCCTTACCCATGATTTTGCAAAACGTATATAAAATCCATAAGCTGCTGCCGCCTTTCCCTCAAGGGAAACCATCAAAAACTTTTTCTAAAGACCAACAATTTTTTATAAATTGTGCCTAATATGTGCATCAATTCTCCGAACTTTATACACAAAGCTCTGTCGGGGTCAATGCAGGCAAAGATCATAACGACATCCTTGGATGGTGAACTGGTGAACGCTTTAATGTTCCGCTTCGGGGGTTTTGTACTGCAAAAGAAGAAGTGTATTTTGTCAAATGTCGGAATTATTTATTTCCGTTCTTTCATATTTAGGAAAGGTAATCATTTCGGTCTTTTTCTTCTTCTTCTTTCGCTCCCTCAGCCGCCAACATTGGGCTACGACGTGCGGCAGGCAAGGATATGGCTTCAAATTTGATTTTAATTTGTTCCTCCTCCCTTTCTGTCATTATTTGGAAAATGATGCAGAAACCTGCTGTGAATTTAAAGAATCTTGTGTGCTCCAACCGCCTTACAAGTCCACCTCATTTCGCAATTAACACACACAACA
Organism: Sphaeridia pumilis; assembly: GCA_034698345.1. Classification (NCBI taxonomy): domain Eukaryota; kingdom Metazoa; phylum Arthropoda; class Collembola; order Symphypleona; family Sminthurididae; genus Sphaeridia; species Sphaeridia pumilis. The sequence continues at coordinate 3,715 of JAQGBJ010000244.1, forward strand.
CATTAAATGTCCCAGTCATCCCGTCAGCCCGGGTTCAAGTTCATACTTTTTGACTTGACACTACACGTTCATTTCTACATACTTTTGCTGACCCGGGCACTGCATGAATATTTGTTCATCACATAACCATCAAAATCTGCCTCTCCAAATCATATTTTTATCACTTAAATATTCAACCTGCATTTTTTTTGCCATGCAAGCATCCTACATGACAATTGCAAGTTGCAGCAGTCGCCTGCTTTCCCTTCATGTCCAAACCTACCTGAAATACCTGAATGCAACTACAACCTTTACTGTCAGTCGGTACAAGATTCGCTTGCAAGTAACTTAAAGAAAAAACGCTGCTACATGACCAGACCCACGGGAAGGACACAAATAAAGACGTGTGTCTCCGTCAAAAGCGGACGTCAAGACCTGTTTTTCTTTTAGCTTCCTTGCAGCAGCGCCAGCCTTGGCTAATAAGGTGCAAAAATTTTTAGCTACTCGTATTTTCTTCTGACACTTATCAGTCAAGTATTCCGGCCCACACCTTTTATGTCGCCCTCGTCAAGTGCTCCTTATGTATTTATAACGTTGCTTCTTCTCCCATTCTTCAATCTCGGTGGTGGCACAAAATCAAATCATATACACATAATTTCACCTTGCGGCAATTAGCCAAAGCTACTTCAACAGCTCAATAAATAGTAGCACAAAACCTTTATTTTTGGCAACATGCTTCGATCATTTTGCCAGAACCAGCTCAAGATACAAGTTGAACTGTTTTTGTCAATATCGACTAATGGCAATTTCCCCATGTTCACCACCTATATTAGTAGTCCACCCGTTTGACAACCTTGGCATCAGCTTGAACATGGAGTCGAAGCCTATCAAGTACTAACTAAGCCCTATTATGGTGGAAACAGATCATAATTCATACTCCGCGCGTTTCCCTTGCTGTATTCGCATCATGATGACCACTTGACCACTTATTTGCACCACCTTTTCTCTGCATTTCTTCTCACCTGCTAATACGGTCACTTGCACCGTCATCAGCTTGAGAAACTGCATTCATTTTTATTGTATTGACCCTTGAACAGGAACAACGTTTCAAAATGTAATCCAGTTTTATCAATTCATCTCACGCGAACACAAGACACCGATAAACATTTGATCCTCCCCAAAACCCACTCAAACTCGTTACCTTCTTGTGATCTAGAAATCAGAGACGGTGATTGACATTTCGCCTTTTTAATTGCGAACAAAAATTATATATCGTGAATTTTAATGGCTTGTATCGGACGACGGGCTTGTATTTAGTTTCATGTTCAAAGCCTGTGTGTGTTCCCTTTTCGAGTCACAAATGTCACGTTCGACTTGCCACCCTCTATGAAAAACTGTCTCACACAGCCAGTCTGGCCTGGGCTCTCGACATTGATTGTCCACTGCCTATAATCTAATGATTGATCGAACTATTAAACGGAGCCTGATGAATGATTGAAAGCAAACAAGGTTATTGTTCTTGCCACACTCTTGTGTTCCGCCCACGCAAAGCCTATTCAGCTTGTCACATGATTGTAATTAAAGTGTATAGATTCAACGCTCTTCTAAATGTAATTACTTTGGATTCTTCTTATTTTAGGCCCCGCCGACGATAATCCTGAAACAAAATCAATACTTTCACTAGGCTCCAGCCTTTGTTCACCTCAGCACCTAAGCTTGCATTTTTGCAACCACTTGTTGCACCAATAAAAAAAGTCTGAAATCAGCAACCGCAACTATAGCTTTCAATGCAGGTCTGATCGAAATTAATTCTGCTTCTCGCAACTATCAAGATTTTCAAAACGATCAAAGCGTCATCTTCTAACTTACCAACTAACTAAGTAAGCCTATTTGATAGTTTGTTTTGAAGCTACACACAATATATATATACATGTCTTTTATACAAAGTTTTGTTTCCCTTTTCTCCAAGTATTTCAAATGCACATAACCCCGCACCATTTGACAGCACGGCGCAATAACTTACCATTTTCATTTCTCCAGCCATAAATTTCCCATTAAGCTTGTTTTAAAGAAGCGTTAATTTCTTCACCTCTTGAAACAATACACACTTTTGTACTGTGAATCCTAACGTTACCTGGATAATTCAGTAAGGCTGATTGAACATAATATGACATCCCTAAGCTTTAAACACTTTTTACATAAGTTAACGTTATATACTTTCCGGCATCAAACCAACTCATCGATATCGAAGATGAGCTCGATCTGAGAAACAATGTTGCGTGCCGGCATCTAGTGGACAACCTGTTTAAACGTTTCTGATGAGTTGGCATCGCCAAGTCCTGAGTTGGACGGATTGCACAACAACAACAACAACTTTTGCCTTATTCCATCTGACGACGCTGCGCTGCCGCTTCGCTCAAGTTAGACGCTCATTTATATAGGGAATAACACAAACCTGTCCGTCTACCTAATCTCCGTCTCGTTTCCCTGTCATTATATTTCACGGCTAGTGACTGAATAGCATATACTACAATGTATTTACAAGAAGACAACAAGATTCAACAAGAAGCCCAAAGCGTTAAAGCGTCAACGTTTATGCCATCCAGCCAAAGCCTTACAACAACTTTCTCTCTCTTATCTTTCTGGACACATTTCCCTAATGCTTTCGCTCCAGCGACTTTGTATAGAATCCGCAGTCTTGCGAATGATGAGTATTTGGCTTCAACTTGGAGTCAAACGGAAGGGGATTTTCCAAAAGACTTTCCGCCCAACGATGCAACAAATGTATTGGAAAATCCATGGCGTCAAAAACAAGTCCAAGTCTACAAGACTTTCTCCGGAAGCTGCTGACGCCATAATCCAAAACGCTCAAAGTTTCGCTCCAGACTTTGATTTAGCCTCCCTACACACATCCTGCCTGTTTGTATGTTTGTAGAACGGGACTTGCACTTGAGAAGATTCCAAAGACATTAAATTCATGGGCTGAAAAAGCCGGCATCTGTTGAAGAATCACAACTTTGAAAGAACGTCAATGAACGTGTTCTTCGAAATTTCCTCACCGACGATTCTTCGGTGGCGCATTTTACAACTCACCAGGGAAAGATGAGGCAAGAGAAGCAAGGTGATCTCCGTCTGTCGCTCCTGCTGTCTGCCAACTTGACGCCGAACCCCAACACTTTCTTATGGGCTTGTAGCGGCGAAGAGACGTAGTCGCAGGGCACAAAAGTTACGACGACGACTGACTGCTACTTGCTCTGCTGCCGTAAGATTCAAGTGGTGGAGAGAGATTGAACATATTTTAGCGATTTCATCTCCTTGCCGTCATCGCAGTCTTCCATATATTTCCCTATCGTTAATACCCGAATCCGATCCACGATGAGTACTCCGCCGGTCCAGCCAGCCCAAATCTCCCGAGGAATCGTTAAACAGGTACGTTCGTTGAAATCTACGTCAATTTTAACCCTAGAAGACTGTGGAAAGTTTGACAGAAAGTCCGACTGTCAGATGCAAAGTGTCCGACTTTTGTAGGCCGGCAGACCGGCATGCGTACTTTTCGTACCATATGACGTCGCTAAAATGCCCTTCATCAAGCCGGTCAACGATGGGTCAGGGTCCCAATGACATTTGCTAGGTTTCAACCTTTTGTTAATTGACGTTAAGCTAGTCTTGGACCGGCTTTGTCATGGATGGTGTCAAATGGGGAAACATGCACTACTATTTGCATATGGCCGGTCAAGCTTTTCTTATCAGGTTTTTAAAGCTGTCTAGGATTCAAGTTTCAAGTTTAAGGCGTTAAAAAGTTAGTTAGGTAGTTGGAGTTGAAGTTAAAGTCGTAATTGAGGTTTGAAAGATCTGAGTGCCGGTGGTTGAGACTCATGACGTTTGTTTACTTTTTGCAGGTCCTCTCTGGAGATTCAATCGTCATCCGAGGCCAACCAAAAGGAGGACCTCCACCAGAGAAAACTGTCAGCTTGTCGGGTGTCATCGCTCCGCGACTAGCAAGAAGACCTGGTGGCCCTAACAGCAAGCCGTAAGTTGAGAGTTTGTGTTTGAAAAAGTAAATATTCAAGTTAAAAAAGTCAAGGTGGATCTAATCCAACTTCTTTACTTGCAGGGAAGATGCTAAGGACGAACCCTACGCTTGGGAATGTCGAGAGTTCCTCCGTAAGAAGATCATCGGAAAGGAAGTCTTGTTTGTCAAGGAATACCAAGTGACTTCTGGCCGAGAGTTTGGAGTTCTTTACGTTGGCAAGGACACTGAGACTGGAGAGAACATCACCGAACTTTTGGTGAGCGAAGGTCTTGTGGCTGTCAAAAAGGATGCCAAGAGTGAAAACACGAGATTGTTGGATCTTGAAAATACTGCCAAGGCTGCGAGGAAAGGAAAATGGTCTGAAGATGGACAAGTAAGTGGATCTGAATTGTATTCGTGGCCAGTATAGAATGGTGGAGAATGCGGTATATCTAACTACTTGACTTGATGTTTGCTTGCAGAGCCATGTCCGTGATATTGTATGGCAAGTAGACAGTCCAAAGGCGCTTTTGGAAAAGTTTGGCAGAAAACCGATTCCTGCTGTTGTTGAACATGTTCGTGATGGATCCACTGTCAGGGTATTCCTACTCCCGACCTTCCATTATGTGACTGTTCTCATGTCGGGCATTCGAGTAAGTTGACCTTTGGATATTTTGTGAAAATGATGCATTTGCGATGGTAATAACGAAATCTAATTCTGTAGGCCCCCGGTGTCAAGTTGGATCAAGACGGAAGACCAACAAGTGAAGCTGAACCTTTCAGAGATGAAGCTTTGTTCTTCACGGAATCCAGGTTGTTGAATCGTGATGTGGAGGTCATTCTAGAAGCTGACCAAGGCCAAAACTTCATTGGATCCGTGATTCATCCAGTAAGTTATACCATTTCCGAATTATATTTTGTATGAGGAAGAGTAACTGAAAAACACCTTTTTGCCTTGATAGAACGGAAACCTCGCTGAACTGTTGCTCAGAGATGGCTATGCCAAATGCGTTGATTGGTCCATGGGACTTGTCACCGGTGGAGCTGAAAAATTGCGAGCCGCCGAAACCTTTGCTCGTGAAAAGAAGCTCCGCAGATGGAAGGACTATCAAGCTCCTACTAGCGCTGGAGCGGCTTTGATGAAGGGCAAGGACAAGGAATTCTCTGGCGTTGTCGTTGAAGTTGTCAACGGAGATGCTTTGATGGTGAAAACTAACGATGGGACCGTGAAGAAGATCTTCATTGCTGGAATTAAGCCACCAAGGTAATGCAGACGTTCAACTTTTCATTGGGTGTTCAGAACAATTTACTGATTCTAATACATTCGTCGCAGGATGGAAGACGATAAGGAGAAAACTGATGCAACCCCTGCCAAGAAACCAGAAAGGGATGGCAAAGCTCCTTTCAGGCCTCTATATGATGTTCCATACATGTTCGAGGCTCGTGAATTCCTCCGCAAGCGACTGATTGGCAAGAAGGTTCAAGTAACTTTGGACTATATTCAAGCAGCATCTCAGCTGCAGGATGCTTCCGGAGCTTCAAGACAACTCGCAGAAAAGATGTGCTGTACCGTCAAGGAACAGGGACAGTAAGTTAATATACCTCTTGCTTTTGAGCTACTGTATGGTAAAACTGAAACTTCGAAACTTAAACTGTTCCGATTGATCATCTAGAAACATTGGCGAAGCCTTGCTGTCACGTGGCTTGGGTAAAGTCGTCATGTACCGTCAAGACAATGACCAACGTGCCTCGGAATATGATGCTCTTTTGGCTGCTGAAGCAAAGGCCAAAAAGGAACAGAAGGGCTTGTTCTCTCCGAAGAGAGACTCCCTTCCACCAGTCAACGATATCTCAGCGGTATGTTGTTTTGAAACGTGGTTTTTTTCGAGTAATTTGGAACTCATTGTTCTTTTTGCTCAGGACGCAACGAAAGCGAAGCAATTCCTCCCCTTCTACCAGCGTGCTGGTAGAACTACCGCGGTGGCCGAATTCATTTCATCTGGTTCCCGAATGAGATTATATTTGCCCCGGGAACATCGACTTATTACCTTCTTGTTGGGCGGTATCAGCTGCCCACGTGCCCCCAGACTAATTGGTGACGGGAAAGATGGTGACCCATTCGGTGCAGCTGCCTTGAGTTTCACTAGAGAATTGTGCCTTCAAAAAGAAGTTGAGGTTGATATCGACAGCATCGACAAGTTGGGAAGCTTTATTGGGTAATTTACAATACACATTCAACTTTGATTTCGAAATTTTCTACATTGCAATGAATTGAGCGAATGCTTGTCTTGTTTTAAAGGTTCTTGTTTGTAAACGGAAGAAATTTGAGCGAGTTGCTGGTGGAAGAGGGCCTTGCGACAGTTCATTTCTCTGCTGAGAAAACCGCTTATCACAGACAATTGCAAAACGCTGAGAACATCGCTAAAACTCGCCGTTTGAAGGTAATAAGTCTGCTGGAAACTTCATCACGAAAAAGCAGCGTTGTTTTAATTTTATATTTTCTGGCAGATCTGGGAAAACTTTGTTGAATCCACTGACGAAGTGAAACCTGAGGACGATAAGCCCGACCGTAAAATGGATCAAAAGGTCGTGATTGTGACTGAGGTTACCCCAGAACTTCACGTATTTGTTCAGTTCGCCGATGATGTAAGTCGGAATGTCAAATGTGATCCAAATATGTTAAGTTACACATTCAAAGTCGTGTTTTTACCAATTTATAGGGTGACAAGCTTGAAACCCTTATGGGAGAACTGAAAAAGGAACTTGGCGAAAACCCACCGGTTGCTGGAAACTACCAACCCAAGAGAGGTGAGATCATTAAACCCAATCATTCATTAATCACTTCTGTCGTTGGATCAGAAATGAAATTTAACTTATGAAAATTGCAGGTGACATCTGTGTCGCTAAGTACAGCGCTGACAACGAATGGTACAGAGCTAAAGTTGAGAAAGTTTCTTCCGCCGGTGAAGTTAATGTGTTGTTCATCGACTATGGAAACCGCGAAGTTGTTAAAGCCGGTCAATGCGCCCAGCTTCCTACCATCACCGGGGCATCTTCTGGAGCCTATGCCAGAGAGTATGCACTTGCTTGTGTCTCCCTGCCATCTGACGTAAGACTTTGCTTCTGGCATAAGTTTCAGACTTGGCTTTTTCTAAAAGAAATTTTCTGATTTATACAGGAGGAATATTCCCAAGATGCCATTTCTGCATTGCGACATGATACCGCTGAAGGCCGTTTCTTGTTGAATGTTGAATACAAGGTAAACTTCTCGTTCGCAACAACGTTGCAAATTTTTGGTTACCATTGACTTATTTTCAATTGTTTCGCAGGGCGGAAACGTTGATCACGTCACTTTAGTAGAAGAATCTTCCAAGGAGGACATTGGCGAACGTCTTGTGAAAGAAGGACTCTTCCTTGTAGAAAACAGGAAGGAAAGACGTCTTCAACAGCTGGTAAGTTTTTTGCTTAGTTGTACGCAGGATCAGGGAATATCTTGTACATGAGTTTTATCTCTCTGCAGGTCAAGACATACAAGGCCGCTGAAGCTGAAGCTAAGAAGAAGCACAACAACATTTGGAGATACGGAGACATCACCGAAGACGACGCTCGTGAGTTCGGAATCGGAAACCGTGCCTAAACCGTCTTCGCTTTGATTCCACATAAAGAGGTTCACACAGGGCTCCAGTACCTAACCGCATTCTACCTTAAATATTCCATGTTATTCTCACACTAGCAGCATCACACATAAATCTTGTCATAATCATTACATCATATAGTCGGTACCTGGCACGATCAATCCGGTCACTGTTCCAAATAATCGATTTCCATTTGATACACATGAACACACATATTATTTCCTTATGTAGAATGTTAATCAAGTCGTTTAAGGTTGTTGAGAGAGTTTGTTTTGTATGCTACAATCACACAACTTCTGGTTACTGTGGCCAGGAGTTCATTTTACCTTCTTAATCGATAGTGATATCTACTGGTTCTATGAAATTCAGTATCGTCATGTCATTTATTCTCACTAGTAGTTTTATAAACTATCTTATATGAATGGAGAAGCCCAGTCTGTCAAAGAGTCAAGTGCCGTCGTTAATTATGTAAGGAGGACAAAGACATGAACCATACTTTGATGACTGATGATGACTTTCGTACACGTTAAGTATGATTGTTTGTACTTGTGAGTACGACTTCAAGTGCATTTCTTCCTTATAAAATTCCGTTCAGATGAGTGCTATTTTAAATTGTTTCGATAGAAATTCGTTTAACATTTCGACACCAAATCGTGTACCAAACGAACTCACAGTTCGGCCCAAGTTTTAAGTCTTGTATGTTACGTAGCCGGGAACCAGGAGGGAAGGCATCACAGAACACATGAATGATCCATTAATAGAACCCTTGATAGACTATTAGATTAATTCCTGAAAGGTGTATATGACCGATGCTATCGGTGGACAGACTTTGAGTGCTATGCTGGACTTGAATAGCTTTTAAGTGATCTTGATTGAGGAGTTGTCATTGTTGGGCTCGTGGCAGACACGGTCATTGTTTTCCGTATAGGACTGATTCTGCATCTGTTTGTTAATTCTCAAGGTTTTGTGAAGTTTTGTGAATGATGTTTCCGGTCAAAGATCGATAGTTTGGTAGAATATATGGGTTTCGTATGGAACTTTGTAAATAAACTGTCATTGAAGCATGAAACGTAACGTGAAATGGGTGAGTTCATACGTATGCAGGATATTGCCAAAATCACAGTCTGACAGAATAACAGAATCAGCTTTAAATTGCATATTTCCCATTTCAAATACATACCTTGATAACAGCGATAACTGAATTTACATCGATGGGCTTGCCTCTGCTGGGCGCTGAAAATGCTGAAAATGCACGCAATGGTTCAGATCAAACCTGTGTATCGCCATAAGCCATTGGGAGTTAACGCTGCCGCTTCGTTGCATGCGAATACACGGCGGCGATTTTCGATCGTATTGCGTACATACTGTCAAAGCGTCTGGCAAAACAGTAGGCTCGTTGTCAGCTGTCAGAATCTGTTTGCCGGGGTTCGTGCGATAAACAGCGTCAAAAAGTTCCAGAACAAAACATCCGAAGACAGTATAGTCATTTTGAAGGTGACAGCTCATAATCTTGAACAATTTTGACTTCAACTATTTTAAGTAAGTTTCTTCAGCATTTTCTTTGACCACTCAAGCCGTTTAGTGCAAAGATTTTTAAATTGAATTCCTCGTGGTTAAGTCATAAGCGAGCTAAAACGCCGGTCTTTGTTCGTCGGCTAAAGGAAACAAGAGATTTTAGACGCAGAGGATCTAAAACGTTTTGGTTGCTATAGTTCTGACAGCTAGGGATTTTCGAACAATAATTCTTTAGATTTCGCTTCATTTTTAATTCTGAATAAGATATCATGTTTATAGTTTGACAGGCAGCTCTTACCAGTATTTATATATTGAACCGACATTATTTTTTCTAGGCGTCTATTCAAGTGTCAACTATCCCAGTTCAGAATCCAAACGTGTCCATTGCAGGCAATAGACTAATCAAACTTGATAAAGACCGTGGGATTCAATGTTTGTTTAAGCAAACTTCGATTGAATCCAATTTCCAATATCAATACTGTCAAATTCAAAGCTTGTAAAGTTGCCGATAGCTGAACATCACTACATAACAACATCCAATGCAAACTTCCCGATGAGCGTCCAAATCTAGTATTGGGAGAACAACTACTATTTAATAGCACTATCAGTCTGGTTTGTGGAAAAGCTTCAAGATTAGCCGATGGGTGTATTTTATCTATTTGTCGGAGGAACAAATGAGCCGTGGATCCAGTTAGATCCCATGAACTTGACTCGAGTTTGCCCTCTTGATCAGTAGTTTCAAAGCAAAGCAGTTAAATTAAACGCTTCAAATTTCTTTAGACGTTGCCGTAAACGGAGACAATGGATTCCGATGCTTGCGCCGAGCCTGTGCCTGCAGCAGTACAGAAAATCTTCTCGTAAGCTAATCAACTAATGTTCGAAATTTCTATAATCAAGTCTAGAAGCTAATCTGCAGGCTTTTACAGGCATATTGACGCTAACAAGTCGAAATATGTGGACAACCTGCGGGACGCCGTTGCCATCCAGTCGGTTTCTGCATGGCCTGAAGCTCGAGGAGAAGTCATCCGAATGGTGGAATGGACTGCAGAACGTATGAAGGCCCTTGGCTGCACCATCGATCTGCGCAAGATTGGCGAACAGGTACATTTATCACGAATTTCGGAGATTTTTATTTCTAATTTTCAAGTTTTCATAACTGATTCATGTTGTTGTAGGTCATGGAATGCGGACCTCCATTGCCCTTGCCCCCTGTTCTCTTCGCCACTTACGGAAACGACCCAGCCAAGAAGACTTTGTTGATCTATGGCCATCTTGACGTTCAGCCAGCAAAGAAAGTGAGTTTGGTCATGGCTGGAATCCTAAAAATCTGTAACATTTTCATGGAATCCGTAGTAATCATTTTGTATTTAAACTTGATAGGAAGATGGATGGGATACCGATCCATTTGTCTTGATGGAATGCAACGGCAAGCTCTATGGTCGAGGTTCCACTGATGACAAGGGACCAGTGCTTGGCTGGCTGCATGCTATTGAGGCTTTCCAAGCTAGCAACATTGACATTCCAGTTAACTTGAAGGTAATACCAGCATGGAATCTACATTTGGAATGTCAAGGAAATTATACTGATAGTCCGTTTTCTTCTTTGTAGTTTGTTTTGGAAGGTATGGAAGAATCTGGTTCCGAGGGATTGGATGAGCTCCTAATTTCCCAAAAGGACAAGTTCCTTAGCGTAAGTATTGTAATATGAAAAGTAATATGAAAAGTAGACCATTGGATGGAATAGTACTTGACCTTGTAACTTGAATCGTTCCAGGATGTTGATCTTGTATGCATTTCCGACAACTACTGGCTAGGAAAAAACAAGCCTTGCTTAACGTATGGTCTTCGTGGTCTTTGCTACTTCTTCTTGGAAGTCGAAGGAATGGCCAAAGATCTGCACAGTGGAGTCTTCGGCGGTGCTGTGTAAGTCATTTACCAGTAGTAGCTGTATAAATATTTTGTGTAGATCACGACTTTTCACTTCGCCAATATTTCAACAGCATCGAGCCCATGAACGACCTCATCTGGCTCATGAGTCAGTTGACCGAAAAAGACGGCACTATCAAGGTCCCCGGAATCCTCGACGATGTTGTTCAGGAAGGCGCTGCTGAAAGAGAGCTGTACGATGCCATTGATTTCAGCCTCAGCGACTTCAAGGGTGATATCGGTGCATGCTGTCTTCGTTTCGATGACAAGGTCAGTTTGCAGTTCCGGAATACTACATTTCTCAATTTGGCCTCTTGTTCAAACATGTGTTTTATTAATCGTCGAGCAGACAAGCACCCTGATGCACCGATGGAGATACCCATCCTTGTCGTTGCACGGAATCCAAGGATGCTTCAGCGACCCTGGAGCCAAGACCGTCATTCCAAGAAAAGTTATCGGCAAGTTCTCGATCCGTCTTGTCCCCAACCAAACCCCGGACAGAGTTGAGAAGCAAGTTGCAGACTACATTAACTCGCTGTGGGCTTCCAGGAAGTCTTGCAACATCATGAGGGTAAGTCAAAAATAAACCGCATTATCTAATTTTCAAATGGCATTACGCTTTTGCAAAAAGGTGTATTGGGCCCAGGGAAAGCTAAAAGCCATGACCTAATCTATGTCTAACTATACTATAATTGTGTATTTGCTATAAGATCAATCAAGGGCACGGAGGTAAGCCATGGATGGCTGACCCAGATCATCCAAACTTCCGTGCTGCCGCAAAGGCCACAAAGTCTGTTTACGGGGTTGAGCCTGATTTGATTCGGGAGGGTGGCTCCATTCCTGTCACTTTGACTCTCCAGGTATAAACGACTTTTGTCTTGTAGATTTATTTGGCTGATGATGGAATTCCTCCCTGGACAACCAATCCTCTCCATCCCAATTATCAAGCCGCAAGACTTGCAACTTGTTACGCCTATCGAAAATATCCTGATTTTGTTCGAGAAGGCGGCCATTTGAACCAAGTCCTGCTGTTACAGGTTCCTCTTCTATCCTTGTCCCTACTTTCCTTACACATTGTCCTAACCTAAAACGCCAAAGAATTATCATGTCCCTAGAACTAGCCTCTAAAATCTATCATTCTTGTCTTGTAGGAGACAACCTGCAAGAACGTCTTGTTGCTTCCCATGGGCGCTAGCGATGATGGAGCTCATTCTCAAAACGAAAAAATTGACATGAGAAACTACATCCAAGGAGTAAGTATATTTTTTAACTCTACTACCATTACTTTCGTTCTCATAAAATCTATATAATTGTGTTTCTCTCTATTCCACAGACCAAGGTCATGGCAGCTTACCTTTACGAGCTTGGCAATATTTCCAAGGAGCTTATCGGCGAAAGCTGCAAGTCGTAAATTGTTGAGCTTCCTGGAAACCGGTTGTCCCTGGTCAGTTGTTTCTATGAAACATGTCAAATCAAAATTGCTTGTTCGTTCCCATCTAACTGATTAATAAAAGCAACGATTCATATTCAAAAACACATATTCGCCGCCATTGTTGTACATACGTAGCCGTATTGAGACTTAATTTATTTACCTTGGAGTGAAAGGGTGGTTGTTTTGCAATTCAAACGTTATTTATGCACTCGAAGGCCAAACATACCGCATTTAATAGGTACGTTTGTATGTACACACACGTTTTCACAATTCGACTTTAGATGGCGCGCACTACATTTCGTGAGTAAAAGTGGATCAGATGTTTTGAACCTTGCGCTTTTTGCTGTACCCAATACCCAAGCTGTGCCTGTCATATGTGAAGCAAACAGCGAATGTTTGACTTTTAAATTATCCCTGTTCTATAGCGTATTCATCCATACAGTTTTTGTAGACGAGACCTAAATAGACTGACGAACTGAATTAACTCGTAGTGGAAAATCTGAAAACGCATTTCACCATAAGATCCCAATCTGGTTTCTTCGAATATTTCATCGGGAACTCTGTATCTTTGTCCTCTGCAATCCTCCTGCATTTGTTCGTGATGCATTTTGACCAATTTTGAACCAAGTTTCTAGGACTGTGATCGATCAATCCACCAGTTACGTTCGAACGGCTAGTAGAAATAGCTTAATCTTCATTCAAAATTCCGTATAAGTAGCTTTATTTTGGTTGTGAATCATCACGTGGGCCAATTGCGACTTAATATTGGACCCGTTCCATCTGTGCGACCGCTTGAAACTGGCGTTCATGCTGAACCGTGGGTTTGTGAAGCAAAAATCCTGGTGGAGTAGCTAGCTGGCCTAATTCAACGTTAAACTGCCATTTCCGGGGTTAGTACATACTAAAATAGGTTCGATTTCTTGAATATATACAGATTTTCGGATATTTCATGCTTTTCATATCTTACAGAAGGGACGACTAGGAGCTTAAGATGGATACAATGCAATTCGACGATCTGATGAGCATGGCTCAGAGCAACATCCGCTTGGGCCAGAAAAAGGTGAAGATTTCCTCTCAAATGTGTGCGTTGATTTGCTTGGTGTTCATTTTTGAAATGTGTTTTTATGCTTTCAGATCCAGAACTTTGTAGCACCGAAATTTAGTGTAACGGCTAAACCAAAGAAGTTAACTGCGAAGGAAAAACAGCTCAGTGAAGGTGTGAAAAAGTTTCTGGAAAAGAAGCAAGAAGAGGAACGCCGGAAAGCCATGGAAGAAAAACTAAAGAAGGAAAAGCTATTACAACTGCGGAACCAAGACAGGAAGGCTACTAGAAGAGTTGCTGCTATGCTTAAAATGACCAAATCGGCAAACAAAGCCGTTATGAGTGATGCAGTTGATTGTTTGAATGATTCGTTGGTTGGACAAGGTATGATCTTCGATGGGATTAAGTATACTTTGAAGAAGATTGAATTGCTAGATTAGATTGATGGATTTTATTCTATGAATGAATTTATAGATATCCAACCAGATGAAGACGACTTTGGCTTTGTTTCGGACTCTGCTCAGATATGGCAAAAGAAACTCATGGACAAGTACAACAAGATGCCATTGTCGAATAAAACTGAAACCAAACTTCCATCTGCCAAGCCCCTGCCTATCAAAAGTAAACAGTCTCAAAGCAGCAGTGGTCCTTCAAAGTATAACTATGAAAATCCACCGTATGAGACGGTCAAGAAAAAACCGGCTAAACCAGCTCCACCTCCAGTCTTAAATTTCCAGGACATGCTCAAGTTAGCCGAAAAGAAGTCTCAAGAGCCGGTTAAACCATTGGAGTCTAAGTCACTAGCTAAAGTACCCGCTGAGAAAGAATCCTTTGAGTTTGGTCGTCCAATGACTGCAAGGCAGAAGAAACAGTTTATGATCGAAAAAGCTGCGAGGGAGAAGATTGAATCTGGTTCCTTTAGCCTTGCTGCAAGTCCAGTCCCTAATTCTGCCAAATTACCCAAAATCTCCTTTAAGAAGAAGGATCCTGTTAAAGACGGCGAAAAATCTCCACCGAATGCATCATCGTTGCCCAAGAATGAGAACAGCCATGATCTCTCTACAAGCCATCGAAAGGATATCGGTAGCAGAAAAGACGTTTCAGACAGTCGGAGACCTGAACAGCTGGTTACCGTTCGAGAGCTTCCTGCATCATGCTTCAAAAAGCCCTTGCCGTCTACTAATGGAGTTCTGGACAAAACCAAGTCCAAATCTAATGATAGTGCTTTGTACCAGAAAAAGTCGAGTAGCTCTGCAGTTGCTGAAAAGTCAAAATTGAGCGCTTCTAGTTCCAGTATTAACCATAAACGAGATTTCGACAGATCTGCTCCACCGCATAGACCCGCCGTTTCTCGTTTCGATCAGAAAACATTGAACCCAGTAGTTCACCCCAGATCACCTCCTGCATCACGGTTTCATCCGAGACCCGACGGCTATCAAAGAAGTCGCCCTCCAAAGCGTAAGTTGCCCACATATGTTGAGGTACAAGCAATGGTCAAATGCTCATAATGCTTT
Organism: Sphaeridia pumilis; assembly: GCA_034698345.1. Taxonomy (NCBI): domain Eukaryota; kingdom Metazoa; phylum Arthropoda; class Collembola; order Symphypleona; family Sminthurididae; genus Sphaeridia; species Sphaeridia pumilis. The sequence continues at coordinate 18,769 of JAQGBJ010000244.1, forward strand.
GTTTTACCACGGCAGGTCCACATGTCATTGACAGTGATGATGACTATGATTCTGAAATGGATGATTTTATCGATGACAGCGAAGACAACATGGACATTTCGGCCATGATCAGAAGCATAACTGGCTATGACAGGCGGAAATTTGCACATATCGATGACGACGACATCCAAGAGACTAGCGTTGAAGAGCAAATGAAGGAAGAAAAGAGAAGTGAACGGATAGGTAATTAAAACAACGAAAGAATGTCTAGCTGGCTACAATTATCGATGCTCATAAATAACTTTATTTTACAGGTAAAATGGAAGATGCGGAGGACATGAGACAAGAAGAGGAGGAGAAACGACGCAAAGCATTGCTGAAGAAGAAAATGAAACGATAATCAGGGAGGGGAAATAGTGCATGTATCATGTAGCTATGTTGATTTGACTGAGACTATCTATGTGATATTACTTATAGCCTTATTCGCCAACCAATCAAAAGAGTATGCGATTATATATAAGTACGCCAATATCCAGGCACGAAACAAGACTAAACACTAGCTTAATAGGTGATCAAAGAATCTTAGCGTGCTTATCTCATTTCACGTTGATCCTTCAAAGATCAACTGCACTTTGACTGCTTTTTCACATAAACTTTGTGTCTTTTTCCAGTTGTAACAATTGTCAGATGTAGTCAAGTAGCTCTCGTATTACATTACGGCATTCTTACTTTTGTTCGTCTAGTGCTGACGATTTACTCTTGTAAACTGTTCCGTACTTTTATTCTAACTGGATTTTTCGAATAAATCCTCCTATAGCTTCTCATCAATGTCATGTCTTTCAAAGCAATATTTTATTCCGTACGAAATATTCTTTGGCTATAGATACACAATAATCACACATTTACATTTCTCTTTCCTGAAAACTTGCTTATTATTATTTGGCTTTACGTCACTATACTTTTGTACAGATTGAATCTCCTAAACCTATGTAAACATAATACCGATGCGTTTCCTCTCCTCCAACTCTCCTTTTTTCACTGCTGAAGTTCCAACGCCCACACGTGTTGAGGCCATCCAGTTCGACCTTTACCCTTCCTGTCGGCGCTGACAGCGTGTGAAGTTTTTCCGCTCATTCCATGACTCGTCGTTCTTCCATTCGCAGCGTTATTTAGCTCTTCCATCTGAAACCAAGAGAGGCTTACATTAATAGAGTTTCCAATTACAACACTTTTTCAACTCCAAAATCTTGAAACGCTAGAAGAAGCCGAGTCGCCTAATTTACAAGAATGCCAGAGCTAAATCGCAGTTGGTATAAATTACACAGCCTCACGACCTAAAAGCCAGGCGCTTGGAATCTGAACCTTTAGCCCATTTAAATCAAATTATTATACCGCATCGCCTAGCGCCGCTTGACACATGCCTCTAGTAGCGCAGCAGCGTAACTCATTTTTCGGAAGCTGTTGGAAGCGCGTGCTTATTAGCAGAGATAACAGTGAATCAAGAATGAAGCATTGGGAGTCGACTGGTATGTGACTTGGGGACATGTGCTTCAAATTATCTCTTTGGCTCCACCACAATGGAACTGCATGTTAGAGCCGCTCGGGGTTGTCAAAATTTCCCTACAATTTCATTCAGCTTCCGACCCCGAATATCCCGCTGGTTGCCACCACCTTCGTGCACTATTTCATCCGGATAATCTGCATGTCCTGACATGAACATCCTTATAGCCGGACCGTAATGAGTTTGTTTGAGGATGAGGCACTTGAATCAACGGTCCGCCACCGTTGCTCTTTCGTTACGGAAGTTTCAGAAAATGTGTGGGAAAAGACGTGATCATGATCAGAACAAATGTAGCAACATTAGAGGCAGGCATGTATATATTCCACCCACTTTCAAACTTACATCCAGCCCAGAACCAGATGCACCTCATCGACCAGATCCCCACAAAATCGCAAAATCAAATTACCCTTTATCAAACAGCATCATCCAATCTCACTAACATCCTTTCCATGTTTTCCCACTACCTAAACTAAACGACAACCAAAGTCTGCTTCGGCACACAAACGATTATTCAATTCACCCCGAAGGTCGAAGGCGTCCCTACCGAAAACTCCCTGCTGTTTTTATAGCCTCTGTTTGTGGTATCAAAACACGTGTCCACCCGCGATTACGTCTTCATTGCCAACTCTATCAGACGGCATGATCAACATTGAAATAATAATAAGTAATTATCCTCAATTAAATTAACTTACCAACAACTCTTTTCTCCGCTTTTCATCCCCACGAGCCATTTTCCGGGATATTTCCGCACTGAAAGCTGCTGGCGTTCTGGAAGGGTCGTCACCGGAAAGGACGTCTGACAAGTATGCAATGTACGATGTAGCAAGTCTCAGCGTCTTGATTTTGCCTGTGAATAATAAAATAAAATTCTAGAAACAAGATTCGCTAATGCTTCTTGTGACAGGTAAGTAAACGCTTGATTGAAGCTCCTCCAAGTTTTACCTCTTACATTTTAATCGATTCAATTTCAACTCGATTATAATGCACTCATTCATTACTCGCAAAGAACAAATGAGTCTTTGTTCCCAAGTGCAAAATATATTATGCTCGCACATACTTAATGACAGTAAAAGCACTTTTTCTCAGCGTTTCCACACTAAATGACTCCGATAACGCTTGTACGTCACAAATTATGCCCTTTCTTCATCCCACATTTCGTCCCATCCTCCTATATATATCTGTCTTCTTCTTCTTCAACAAACTAAAAGACTTGACTGACTTGCTCAACTGATTGACAAGGTCGCATGTCACATGGTCCCACGAGGACCTGAGGTCGCCAAGGATCGATGCAACTCTTTACAAAAACATGAGATTCATTTTTTAACCGCGTACCATCAAACCGACCTGCTTTCTCCTATTTTCAGCCTTCAGAACTTAGCTTGAAGCTAGAAGACATTACTGATTTGAGAATTGAGATCAACAAGACTTTTAAATGCATTGATTCAACTTTTGATATTCACCACAAGATTATTCATTCCACATCAATCATCTCATCGTCATCTACTCCATGTTTAACAACATAATTGTAAGCGTCACAGTTAAATCTGTCCTATATATGTAGTCGCTTGTTCTTGTTCCTCGTTGATCGATAGTGTTATCGTTGTCACCTTGCCCCATAAATCACCCATACAACTTCTCCTCGATAACTACTAACTACAGAATTAAAACAAAATTATTATCCAACTTACTCAATTTGGTATCGGCAGGAACATTAGGAATACAATCTCGTAATTCAGCAAACGCATTGTTAATCGACATTGTCCTCCTCCTCTCCTTCTTATTCGCCGTCGTCCTTCGTTTCGGCGCGGGCCTCGACACTCCCGAAGCATCCACCAAAGTAGTTGCAAAATGCCCGGGCGAAACCATGACTGAGCTTGGACTAGGATTTTCCTGATTGTTAACATCCCAAATGTTGTAGGACGAGTTGGTGGTTGGAGACCTCGAATTGTAATATTCAGGGCCACTGCAGCAGTCATCCGCATCGCTGCCGTTTCCATACGAAGTGTGTCCCAAGACCTGCTGATTTTGGTACTCGTAAAAGGCGTATGCCTCTGTTTGGTGATGGTTGTGATGGGTTATTGTCGGGTGTCCACCAGGATGATGGTGGTGATGTGGAATCGACTCATTTGGAATATAATTCTCGTTATAACTGTCTTCTGGACTGGGTCCACACCAACCTGAGTAGTCGGTGAAGGCTGTACTTCCGGGCGGCGGTGATTCGGTCAAGCAGTTACTGCCGCCGCTGGAACTCATGTTTGGAGGCATGGCCACGATGCTCGAATGCATGTCGACAAAATTCAACTACTTTCACTCTCAATTCACCTGTTGTAAATGTCCAGTTTCTTACAATTTCACTACTACGACCAGAGAGTACCGTAGAACGTCTTGTCCATTTGAACAAACTTGACACTGTGGCGAGGACTTCAAAACCAGCACGACTTTAAGTACCCACACAAAAAGGGCAGCAGTTCCAGAGTCACTTGTTTTTTCTCGGCTCCTTGTTTTTCAGGGGTTGAGTGTTGTTTACGTAACGAGATCTTTTGTGGAGGTCAAGATCAGAGGAGTAAATCAAGTCCTTTACTCTAACGCTTCGGACTCACTCAATGGGCCTCTGAAACTTGTGTGATGCTCAGCAGAAACCAACTAACGTTTCAAGTTTAATCAGTCGTGAGAATTATACAGTTTCCGTATGTCGAGGAGTGTCCAACATTTCCCCAGTTCACGTCCACGCCATTTAGCTCTGCACTACTTTCAACGAGATCAACCCCGTAGCTCCACCCCAGCGGCTTTCAGGTTGGCGCGCATTGGCTCCGGCGCTCTTTCCCCGCGCCTCCTACTTTCATCCCCATATATTTATCCGTATCATTTCTCCATCTCGTCTCTGGCTATGCTGACTTCCCACACATTTAATGTATTTCTAATGGAACCTTTCTTTATGGGTTTATTATATATTAAATAGAATCTTCCCCTGACATTTTTTATCATTCAGTCATAGTTACTCATCTAGCCACTTGCGCCATTAATTTTTTGACGCGCCGTTCCTCCGCCATTATAACTCTCTTTTAGATCTCTAAAAGTGAAATTATTTTTATATCCTGTTGCCATTCTCCCTATTTACTTTAGCATCTTGGATTGAATTTCGCATTTTGCTCTGTATAAAATACAAACCAAGACTTTTATGAGAGGAGCAAAAAATGTCTGTATCAAAATGCCCTAATGAACCCGTGGTAATTAAACTAGAACCATTAAACTATAAGTGTGGCACGTATATATATTTTCTACATGTTCCAACACCAGCCGTCCCCTTCTAGAAATCCCTTGGAAAGATACATTATATATATCAACTGTTTTTGTAACATTTTCTTCTTCTAGTTTCAAAAGATACAAGTCTTTCCAAACGCCACTAAGTAAACTAGTCAATTTTATCTGTCGAAACTGTTTATTTCTTTTAGATTCACTCCTAATGTTTACATAGTCCAAAAGATCCATCAAGAAATACTGTAAATAAATTCCTATTATCCATCCACTACTACCACTTTTTTAAAGGAAACCCAATAAATTCTCCCGTCTCAGTTACTCATCCGGATCTGTTTTCTCCCGAAAAAATACCCGCCCGCTTTTCTGCCAGAAACAAACCCTAGACATATAACTCTTTCATCCCGGTCATTTTTCTCCCAGTTTTTTTGCTCTGTCTTCTTGATTCAATTGTTAACTGTGGTGGTGGACTGGGATTCTGAATTGGTGTTCAAATTTTTTACAGAAACACAAGATTTTTAGAGTTGCACATTGCTCCGAAAAAAATGTTTACATAAGAAAAGTATTGACTTTTCGAGTGCACGGGGCAAAAGGATTGACACTTGAACAGTCGCCCTTACATGTATTTTTTTTTGTGTTTATCCTACGTTTTGTCTCATGTATCAAATTTATGACATGGACCCATTTCCAAATAGTCAAAACTAACAGCTCGACCCTCTGACCACCCGGTTTTTTACACCGCAACAAGTCCCGCGAGATTTTATCTTTAATTTTTGTTACCCGTATTTTTTACCAGATTTTCTAGCGCCTTCGTTTTAAAGGTACACATTACCACCTCCAGTCCAGTTGAGTATTGAATCAGAAAAATTTGGGCAGTAGATATTTGTTTAACGCTAACACTGGGTATTAATGTGGATTTCAATACAAATATATCTGAGATACATTATGAACAACCAAGTAAAATGCACTTGACATAAATTGTCGTTTCATTCAGCTGAAACAACATGTGAAGATTATTACAATTCCCAAGTGTTTCATCCTGTTTTAAGAACCTTGTTCCTGCAATCAGTAAACTATCAATTCCAATGACCAGGAATACAAGCAAAACCTTGTCTTTTTTTTACTGTATATACATCATTAACTGATGGTACTTAAAATTGTTCCACAGTTTTGTTATTGTGTTCCCTACACTTGAAGGTCGTTTTTCGACAACCCACAAGACTACAGGTCGACTTGAACAAGACATGTAAAAAAGTCTCACTTGGAGAGAAGGCTCTAGTTTCTAAAAAATGTATATATTTTTTTACTGCCTTCTTCTGGGCCCTTTGATTTCTTCTCACCACGTCACATCATCAGTGTCATAAGCTTCTTTTTCTTGGCCATATCTATCAATGCCTCTCATCACTCAACCCCAACATAAATCCTTAAAGAAATTCAATTCAAACCCTTGATTATATAATTTCCATTGATTTAAAAATTTCCCAGCTTAAAAATATGGTGAGATTCCCATTCCTAGCTCTCATCCAGCCCTCACCGCTTCTTGAATCAACTTTCTCATGAAATTGTACAAATTGTTCAAAAAGTTTGCATGTCTCGTTCCCCACTCGTTACAACTTGTGACAGTCTCAATTACACGTTATTAGTCGACCTTTAAGTGGATCATCCTTTTTGTGAGAGTCTCTTTACTGTATACTGCCCTCCAACCATGAAAACGCTTATCGTTTTTGTTTAGTTTCAGTTTTATTCACTTCATTACACCAAACCAGGACCAACATATACTTCTCGTCTTTATTTATTTATTTACCTACTTGTACAAACTGAGTTGCTCATCCTTGAAAAACGCCAATTACCCCCTCCTCCTCAACAATAGTCATTTCCTGCATGCAATCCGTCAGACTTGTGACTTGACCCGTCTACCTGTTGATTAGCCGCATTCTCTCATGTCCATAATAATTTGTTGACAAAGTGGATCTGCACCTGCTATATTTATAATATAGTGCACCATCAATCTAAAGATGGCAAAATGGCAAACTTTCACTTTGAACTTTTTCAAAAAAATATAATATTACGCCAACGTCCAAAACCCTTCTGTTCCAAGTCCCCCAAAAAAACTTCATTTGACAACAATGACCACACATCATGTTTATGCCCTGTAAAGCCGCAACATGCCGCGTTATATGGTCGGCCCGAGCCTTTGTTCAAACATTTTTGTTTTTTATTTATGATCATGTCGTGCTTTATTTGAAGTTGCTCCTGCGCCGCCGTCCCTTCAAAAGTCCCGCGTCCTACAACACTAATAATTGACACATTATCAACTTGAACACAGTTAAGCACGTTCATCTATTTTTTCCCCTTTTCTAATTTACTACCAGCCGCCAAGAACAAAAGAAAGAAACATGTGAACATCCCAGCGTCCTTTCTGACAAACTAGATCAGGATGAGCGTTTTATATGGTCCATTTTCTGCAATTTCTTGTGCCACTTTTAAACGACCGACAAATATACTAAAAGTCCAGTCCTTTTTTTCACCTCTTGTTTCATCTTGTTAGGAGCTGTGAAATGGACATGTTCTTGCCTCAAAAAAGGACTACCCCACTTTCTCAGACTACTTGATGCCCAAAAAAGGTCATGAGCAGAGCAGGTAAAATCTGAGCGAGTTGTTATTCCCACCAACTATTAAAGAACAATGACAGACAGATTAGTAACGAAAGCTTAACGTGTAATTATTCTCTTGACTTTAAATGATACCTTGAGCCCAGAACCCCTGGGTGGCTTTCTCTTGTCTTTGCCGACGCTTTTTGCGCTTCTTCCAATTTCCTTGTTATCGCTTCAAATATATATTCCTTGTACAAGTTAGTTGTCCTCCAGACAAGACTGACGACAGCTGATTTTGTCCTGATGATATTTTGATAACCGTACAAATATCCTACAATTTGATATCACATGCTTGGTTCGCTTGTTGGCCCGTTTTTCCTGATTGACGGCTCTAACGCCAACCTTTGACGGCTACCGCTTCCTTTTGATACTCTCAAGACGCTATTTCATTCACAACTCGTCTTGTGCCACTGTATATATTTTTGATCTAGCAGTTCCACCCTTTGCCGAATTTTCCATGAGCCGTCTCATACAGACAAATTTTTGTCGAGCTTCAAATTCAAGAAACAAGTGCCCCATTCTTCTCATGTCACTCTAACTAGCAAAGACAAGTGTTTCTTCTGCCCGACTCAGTTTACATTATATATTTTCCCTACATCTTGTTCACTTCTTCATACTCAATTACATATGGCCGTCTCCTCCTTCTTTTTTCAGAGATTCTTCTTCCTTCAGACAAATCAGTCCTAGGCTTAACCAGCCGTGAAGCTATACAATTTAAACGTTAACGCGCTCTAACGCTCCTGCCGCCGCCGCAGCCCCTAAAGCAAACTGTTTTTCAATTGGATCCATATGATTTCCAAACACCAGCGTTTGTTTAGCAACAACAACGTTATTTTTCAAGGATTCCAAGAAGAAACTATGCCTTTATGATTTACACTTATTTTTTAGTAACAAGATACCCGCTCCGCTTTACAAAACACACATGTGGATTTTGCCACCAAAGACGTACGCGGATAGCTTCTTCATCCATTTTTCCCCTTTGACATGTACACCCTTTTAGGAAAAATCCTCGGTCATTTAACGCCCGTCTAATCATTTCATTCTTACAATTTTGCAACTCGACCGTATAAACAATATTTTTTTAAATACGCCGCTGCAGCCACTTGACACTTTTCGCCAGAGCTAGCTAACAGCTCGCAGCGCCACCTGGACACTTGAACCGCGCAGGCCTAAAGGTGTTTGAGTAATTAGTAGCTCCTGGCGGCGGCCACCTTGTTGTTGGTCCGACGAACAAGATAATGTGAGAATGACAGATACCTGAACACGCTAATGATCCTCCACGCGTTTCACCTTTATCTTATGCCTTCTTTGCCCAGAGTCGGACCGACAACAACCAATGCCCATTACGTAATGCCGCGGCGCTTCCATAAGCCTCCCTGCCCGCCCGGGTGTTCGTCTTTCAGTTTCAATCATTTCTGAGTGAGCCTTGGACCCGCCCCCTTGAACTGTGTGTCGTAATCACACTATACCTAATATCACTTGGAGTAAGAAAAAGAGGAGGTAATTTATCCCAGTGTGTGTTTTTCTAATGCTAAAAACCTACAAGGGTTCCATGAAAAATTACCTTTCCAACAAGCCACTTTTTACTATATATTATACGTCTTCATCCCCTAATAAGTTCATCAGGGTGGTTTCGACTGGCTTAACCACCTTGTCAGAAGAAGCGACCTTGTTCGGCCATTACCTACCGTATTGATTGATACAAACATTATTTCATTTCAAACATCCCTTCTTACTTCTTCCTAACACTTGTCTACACACATATATTTTTCCCCTCTTTTAACCATACCGATGACACAAAATACCGCTCTATTATTCTTTCAAAAAGAGAAACGCCTCCCTTTCCGGTTCATCTTTCGCTTATTCTTCCATCCCAAATCGTTTGTTGCAACATATATTTCGAAGTTTGACTTCGAGTCCAAAGCAAAAAGTAATTCAATTCTTATCATCTTGAACTTGGTCCCGAAGATTCATGATTCATCAAGCAATCTCTGTCCAGCCTTTATAAAAGTAATCATTTTGATTGTCAAACTTGAATTATAAAACTAAAACATCAAGATCCGAAAGTCCGCAACCGCATAATCTTTCCTTCAGATTCGGGACCACACCAAAAACGGCTCAACTTTCTCCACATATAATAATAATGTCATCAAGTATAATTGTGCACGGTAAATAAACATGAGAAAATGCTTTATCGTTATAGCGGCAACGGTACTTTGTGTACTTGCAACCACAAGCCTCCGAATTACAGTCTCTCGTTTCTCAGCAATCTAAATCCCATTTATCTTAATTCTCTCTCTCTCTTCTCAAACAACTATTGTCAAATGGGCTCACATAAATATATTCTTATAACAATTTCTTTCTTGGCTCCCGTCGAATCTTCCAAATTCCGCTCTATATTTATCTTGCTGTCGGAAGTCTCTTGTGCATTTATTCCATCGCATCCAGCTTATTACCACCACCAAAAACCCTTGAACCGAATATCACACTCGAATTTTTCTTCTCCCTTATTGAAACCCGTCAAATCTTCTCTTCCTATACCAAAGACAGTACTGGCGAGTCATAAAATTTAAATGCCATTAGAAGTCCGAGTCCAACTCGAGGCTTGCTCTACTTGAACAAGATCCTCTGGCCTCGTAGTCGCCTTCATCCGTCGCCCTACGTTTTGGCTACAGAAAGAAAGACACCGACGACATGCCGCTACGTTACTCTCTATTACTTAACCTGTCAATCATTTTTGTAACGTCTTCTCCCAGGCCTGCGACCATTGCCGATAGACGCTTCAACAAGGTGACACAGCATCAGGTCCTCATGTCACCTTTCCATGTCAACCTCGACTGGATCACACTTGACGTCACATGATGTTACTTCCGAATCGTCCCTCGCCGAATAGCTTCTTTATCTTCGAGACGACCTGAAATTCGATACTTGTTGTGGTGCCGCGGTGTATATGTGATACTTAAGCGGCATCGCAATTTCACCAGTTTTAGTCACAACAAAATTCGTTATGCCTCTAGCCGTTTATCGGGATACAGTTTAATGGTTGACAAAGTTTGGTGGACTACTTATGGTTCTTCAGATGTCATTTACGGATATGTATGCCTTTCGTGCCCCGATATATTCAACAACTTGTCTTGTAACTTGTGTATATGACCTGTCATGTAATCATGTCAGACAACTCGCGTAAAACCAGTAGGGAGTGGAGCGGTTTCTCTAATTTTTCTACTTTCATCCGTATCGACCAATATATGTAATTTTACTTTCCTCCTTCTCACACACTCATCGATTTCCATTAAGACATCTGTGCGTTACCCTAAAGGATTTACTAGCTTTCAAAGTCTAGAGCAACTGAACACATCTTTTGAGTCTGATTGCTGAAAGATATTTGGCGCCGCTCCGCTGACCACAAATGAGCCCATGCTGCTACATTACTTGATGCGTTACTAAAATATTTTCTGTAAGATTCTTCTCCACTGTTAGCTATTGCAGCACCCATTTCGATGTGAAGCAAAAAATAGAAGTTACACCAAATCTACATTTCTCAATCCGCTGCTTTTCTAACCTAGTTGCCTGCGTATGCTGTACGAACACGGTTAATGCAGCAAAAAATTCTGCCCTCGGATGTAGAATATATACTAGCCGAAAAGTATCTGGGAATCACACAGTCGCCCTCTAACGAATAACAAAACTATTCACGGCTACAGTACAAAAACGTTATTGGTTTTTTATGATTTTATTAACATTCAAGCTGTAACTAAGAATTAAAATTAACCAATTATATAGATTCGGAAAACAAATGTTACAGTGTACTACAAGTAAACGTAGTATCCAAATGTGTTTAGTCCGGCTACCCTGCTTTGCACGGTAGTTTACATTTAATGTGTGTGTAATAACATGTTTATGTATGTGTGTGTGTTTATATATTTATAACGATTTATAAAGCACAACGAGATCGTTCCATCGTATGCTTTCTCTCATCGGTATATTTTCGGTATCTCCAATATCTAGTTTGGATTGAGCAAAGTTGTCTGTCTCGAAGCGCTTCCACCAACATCAGTCTTCTCCTCTTTGACACCATTCAGTTTTTCGCCTCCAGCACCTGTAATCAGAAAATACATTCGCAACATTAGTTTTAAACTCAAGACTTTCACAAGTTCTCCTTGACGAAGAGTAAAACAATAGAAACTAGTCAGCAAACATCATAAATCAACATGTACCACTCTGTCGGGGAAAGAAGTTGGAACTCATCATGCTAATTTCTATAAATGATCAAAACTCGGAAAGGATTTCTGCTTACCGGTGTAGCGTTCACCGTTGGTTCCTTCTTTAGCGAATCCGTTGATCCCACGTGAGTCGATGCCGTTTTGAATCGTGTCAGGAGTAGCTGCGTTAATTTTGGGAACAAATTCTTGAACATCAGGATTGAGCGGGTCTCCATTTTCTGATTGCGAGTTGACTTTTGGTAAGGGAATACCAAACCCTGAGGATACAGGCATCATCATTGTGGGATGAGACGGAACTGGTGGTGGTGGTACAACTGTGTCTAATATGGGCCACTTCTTAGGATTCGCCGTTGTCCTGACGCAGCTCATATCTTCTTTTAATTCAAGTTCGTTGGAAGAACGGATTGCCGTAAGCACTAAGCCATAGTCTTGCGTCATATTTTTCACTCTGTGAAACGAAGATATCAACCGTACAGGCAGGAAGCCTTCAGCATCCATCTTCCGACGCAGGAAGAAGTCTTTCTCCAAATTCTCTTCACTAAAATAGTATTCTCTGCAAAACAAAAAGCATGTTTCCGTTAGCACATTGGAATTTCGAAATTTTAATTATTATTGAGCCTGTTTATGCTCAGTAAACGACATAAATCAACATGTACCACTCTGTCGGGGAAAGAAGTTGAAACTCATCATTGGATGTTAAGGTAAAGCTATGAGAGGAACTCAAGTAAACTTACATTTGCTTTTTAACCAACTTGACGAGTACATTGTCCTCAGCCGGCACGAATGGAACAGGCTCCAAGGGCATCGGAACGCCGATCGGCGATGCGATGAATCCCGCAGATCCGTAAGCATGTGTCACATAAGGCATGATGAACTCGTTCATGTTGTAAGCAGGACTTAGTGTTGTAAACTCTGGAGGATAGTCTGTATAATCGTCTCTGTGCGATTGCGATCTAGGGTCATTTGGATCCTTGGGGAAGAATCTTCCTGCAGCTCGAACACCTCTCCCTCCTCTTGGGAAGTTCAGCCCTCCACGTTGCGGACGACCTCTAGATAACGGCCGTTGCTGAACGGGAGATGAAGGGTCACCTTCGGCACTTTTGGTTTTAGACTTCTCGGCAGGTCTTACATCTCGACGTGGAGATCTCGGCTTGGCAGCCTCAGGCAATGGTAGAGGTACCCATTTAGGTCTTGCAGCTGTAACAAGAAAACGCAAGTCAGTCATTAGTACAACAATCTCGTGCTAAGTAAGAACTAGAATTTCTACAAAAACTAGCATTTACCTTTCTTATTCTTCTTGGTTGTACTTTCGTCTCCGGCAGCATTCTCCGAGTCATTAGCACCATCTTCAGTCACATTGACTCCATCAGCAGGACTTGCGTCAGTATCCGCCTTATCTGTAATTTCTATGCGTGCAATAACTTGGTTCGGATGACTGGTTGATTCTACAACTACTTCAGTGTCCATCATGGTTTTCGTCATCGTCGTCTGACAGTCAGTGGCTGATATCGACGGCCATTTCTCTGGATTAAGACCGTTTCTCCTTGGGGAATCATCACCAGAATCTGCTGATTCAGTGGCACTCGATGCGAATGAGTCTAACTTTGGCTCAGGTGTATGAACATTATTCGAGGACAATGGCGGAGCAGTGGCATTCACTGATGGTGGACGAGCTTCTCCAAGTGCCGGCCAGTTTTCTTCATCGGCATTACTTCCCTTATTAAAACTATCAGCGATTCTATTGCTATTACCGTTAGTTGCAGTAGTAGTAGTTACAAGCGGCAGCTTTCTTCCCTTGAACCTATTACTGGCAGGGTCCGCAGCAGCAAGGGCAGCATTTTTGGCAGGGACATTATTGTTACTGAGGGCAGTACTTGTTGTAGTTGCAGATGACTTGTCTCCGCCGGGTCTCGATGTCGTGATAGCCTTGTTAGCAATGACTGAAGCAGCATTCGCATTAACCTGCCATGGGTTGACCTTGGGCGCTGGTGCAGCAACAAACTTGGGCTTTCCATCCTCAGCGTCACCATCCTGCTCCCCTGCGCTTTCCGTCCCATTCGAAGTCGTCGTAGAAGTCAGTTCATTTTCATCCGATGTGACGCTTGCTACCAAGCCACCATCTACACTGGAACTGGAGCTACTCTCCGAGCAAATGGACCCATTCGCCACAGACTGATTTCGGATGACCGGCGGTGGTGGCATGCACTTGTCCAGCGCCGTCTTACTAGCATCATGTGGCACATGATCATCTATAACTGTCGTCCTACTGCGCCTACTACTGGAATATCTGTCCCCAAATCTGTCGCTGTTCCTGTATCTTGAATGCCCATTATTCACCGGCACAGTCTTCTTCTTCCTTGACACAACCGTCTCGAACCCTTCCAGGTCCTCGTCTCCATTCATTTCTTCTTGTGGCTGCTGTTGAGCTTGCGGCGGCGGTGGCCCCGACGGCGGCAGGTGGTGGTGATGCTGATTATGATGATGACTTGATTTATCCACCACTTCAGGCCGATAACTATTCTGATGCCTCATCTGGTGCGGATGGTGGTGGCGATGATGACTGTCTTCTTTAATGGTCGATGTATTGTTGTTGTTATTAACATTTGACGGAGTTCTATGATTATTACTGTTTTTCACTTTCTCAGCCCTTTTTGCTACACCATTATTAGCAGTATTATTAGTCTTATTGGCAGGAACAGGGGCCGGCGGGGAAGCCACCACCGGAGTCGTCGCAGCAACTTCTCCGTTCAACCGCGGCACTACAACATTAGCCCAGGACTTGGCAGTCGACATTTTGCAACGTGATTTAGTCAGCCCGACAGCCGAGTGACATCACACACACAAACACACACCTCTTCCGCTACACTTCCGGTTCCCTCTGGAACACTTTGTTTGTTCCAAGTAAAGTCTTTAAAAGGAATATCACACAGCACGGAAGTGCACCACGTGGTAGGAGCGCGATCGAAACACGAGGACTGTCCTCCACCACACTCTACACCTTCTACAACAAAACGCTGTCCCTTGACTCCGACAGCGTCCTACGACGACGACTTCTCTCTACTGGTTCTATAACTAAAAAGTAGCAACACCATAACTATGGCCGTCTAAAATACTTAAAAGTTCAAGCCATGTGAACACGCCTTCTCGTCGACAATGTCCAGCGGATCCCTGAATTTCACGCACACAAACAACTGTCGCTTCTTCCTCGTCTCCAAATAAGAGCCACAGCACTTGGCCAGACGACCGTGTCAAACTCTCGGTCAGGTCAGGTCAATCGGGGGAATATCATGGTAATTAAATGGAGCAATTATACAGTCTGATCAGCCTCTCGACAATGTTCCGTCACGCGGACTCATCGCACATTTTACACTGTAGCCCATTTGCCCGTCCGTAGTAGTCCGTCTTCTCCTCACATTTTCTGCCTTTAAACACATGCAGCAGCAGCAGCAGCACTACTCTGTCCATAAGCCCTATTGCATACCCTCCGCACACACACACAATACACACACTCTTCCAGACCGTCTCCAATGAACAACGTGCTCTGCTCAGACTGATTTGTCCACATTCTCTACTAGATGCCACTAACACTCATCTTATATTATTCCTTCTTCTTTTTCCTCCGCCTCATACACCTTTAAGCTAGCCGATGGGGGAAACCATATGCATGATAGTCCCCAGCAAGCAGTCCCGTATACGCCGGTCACTATGCACTATACGGCGTGCGCCGCCGTCAGGCGGTTTTCTTCACCTCATATGCTCCTCGTGCCCACTACTGTACTACGGATTTCCCTGCAACACTACCGCCGTCTGCGGACTTTGAACGCAAAAATCAACTGCGTTAGACGCAAAACACACAAATTTAACTATCTAGTCAGTCAACAATAGTAAGTGTTGGAAACTGCGCAGTCACACTCATTTGACTGCGAAACAAATCTACAAATAGCAGCAAGACTGAAAAATCCTTGGATTCTGTAGTTTCAGATTGTCGTCTATAAAGTCTAGAATCTGTTCCCTCTCCTTGTTAGATTTCAAAGGCTCCATTCCATCTACTACGTACCAGCAGCATCGCCCCCTAATTCTCGTCTATTTCAATCTCCTATCTAAAAACATGCACTTTTTTCAACATGTGCAACCTCAAGCGTCGTCGGAAACCCAATGTGGAACCAACAGGTTTCTCCTCTCTCTGAAATTCGGTTACCAAAATATTCTATCGGGCGTTAGAAGCATCAAACATCAGTATCTCTCTCTTCGGAATCCACTCATTAATAGACATGTTCAACTGCCACAAGCAAAAATGTAATCCTGAATTGCATTCGTTTACAACGCTGCTACAACTACAACGGTAAACAAAGACCGATTGCAGCGCTCTAGGAACGCGCGCGGATGCGCAACTCGTTGTGGTATTTTGGCGGCATTCTCTGTCCCCATTCCGAACATGCGAATCTTGTTATTGTATGCTGCAGCATGGCACAGCGCACAGACCTGATATAAGCGCCGTACATATCTGAGACACTTTTTAGACGTCGTGTCCACGTGCGGCGCTCAATGTGAGGTGGCCCTGATTGCGCTCTAAATTGCATCGTCTTTGTATACATACACGTCTGTCTCTTGAGAAGATCCTGTTTCATGTATATAATACAAATGTGAGCTCCTGAATGGCGAATAATGCCATCTTTTTGCGCTTTTGGCGCCAATACGTACATACGCTTCTAGCGCAGGCCGAAATCTTTATGGTAGCTCATCTGCTATCGTAGCGCTGGCATATTAAAGACTAATGTGATTCTATATAACATTATGGCGATTCTTGGGTCGGGACTTTGTTGGCAACTGGGCGGATTAAATGGCTCCTCACCCTGACGCTGCAAGCAGCGTCTTGAAGCCAAATCCAAGATACAGATGCCTTATTGTTAAAGTCGAATGAATAATCTTACTAATCAACATTTGCTGATCAAGCTAAAGCTAAACATGTAAAATGTAAAAGCTAAAGCCAACGCTGCTGGAGTCTGAGCGACGCAGTAGGACTCCACCACGCCACAGAACCTGAAGACGACCAAAAAATTTGTTTACTGATCATTTCAGCGATGCCCAACCTACAAAATAATGTTCTGTTGTACAAAGCGACACCTGTATGTCATTGAACGCTTCAAACCAACATTGGCTAGAACGTGTGGCCACCTGAATGGTACAAAGCCCATCTCGAACGCTTGTCAAGTGGCACTATAATTGGGACGGCCATAAATGCATAGCACCTATGATTGTTGACATATGATTAAAAATTGTATAACAGCTGAAGCGCTAATACATGTATATGTATGTTTAACACATCCAAGGATTCTGCAAAACCCACTGTTTGCTCTGAAACTTAAGTGGTTTGATTGACACAGATTATCGTGACATTCCATGTGTTTTTCCAGCGACATCAAATGATGTTGTAAAACTGTTGGAGAAATGGAGAAAGATCATTACATTGCAAGTCGAACATGATCAACTTGCAGCTTAGCTTACACGTCATTCCCAGCTTCCCATTCAACACACATTCAACATTATATTACTAAACATGTCACAAAAGAAGATGTGCAAAAACTAACATCGTCATCAAGGTCGCCCGACCTCAAAAATTACGTCCCCCGTGCCATTTTCCCTTTACAGAAACTTGCCAATAATCAGCAAAGTCAAGTCAGTAACCATCATCATCATCAACATCCAAAATGGCAAATGGTCTGAATCATGTAAAATGTTTTATTGAAACTTGTCTATCGTCAATAGTCTGCTTCTTTTACAAACTGACAATGTTGCTTGCTGCATAATCTTATTATATCACAATCTTTTTCCAGACTCAAGGTACCTTTGTACTTGAGCTCAATGTTGCAAAATTGTGTTAAAAGTATAAAATAGCTTTACCTGCAAACTATGTTTACTCAATTAGTAAGATTAGAGCTTGCACCGGTTCATCGTTCCATTCTTATAATAATATGTTGTAGGCACAGACGGCGATTAATCAATTAGGCTATTTCATTGAAGGACTAAAGCTTGATCAAAAAAAGTTATCTTGCTGGCACTGCCACCATAGTTGTGTGTGTGCATAGTGTATGCTCTGTATTAATATCAGACTAGGAGATTGTCTTCTAAACTAGCTTTCCCTGACATGAATCAAACTGTAGGCAAATAGGCATAAAGCTGGTACTTATCGAGACAACTTATAGTAGACACACTAAACATTGCTACTGGTTGATAAAGCAAACTTGCTTTAGTTGGCTCTAGACTTGGTGATTTGCCATTGGAGTGAAGGGCATTTTCGTACTAGGCAAATTCAGTCAAACTTATTTTCTAAAACTCAATGCAAGTTCAACAACTTGGAGTTGGACAAAGTCTAGATTCTCTTACTGGCCGAAAATTACGGCACCTTCTATGGAAACTAGCACCATCATGGCATAGCGGAGCTTGCAAAAACTTTTGAACTTGAACACTGGTACGGTCTAGCTTTACGGCAAGCAAAGCACCATAATGTCATTGGCGTTAACTGTCAAATGAACTTGAATTAAAAGTATTATAAATTAGATGCGTCGACTCGAAGGGGCCGCTCCGATTGAAGCGGGTAGTGGTACTTGCGGAGAAAGTTCTAAATGGCCTCAAACTGCCTGAACCATTTCTGCCTTCCCGTATTTGCTTTTCAGCAAATTTAGAGAATCCACGATTGCCTTCCTAAAATTGAATTGAACAAAGCAATTTATAGCCAACAGAATCCCACATACTTTGGTGGCACAAAGTCAGAAGGGGATGCTTTTAGTAAATCACGCACCTGAAATGAATCTGGTAGAGTACGAACGCGGATACATGACCACAGTTGGTTACGTTGACGGTTGACCCAGGCCAGACATCTTGCATGGTAGCATATCCGTCGCGCAAAACGTATCCATCGTCCCTAAGAACGAGTCATAAGAGGTCAGCATCTTTTCAAGGTATTTTTTAATGTAAAAATTGAATACCAAACTCACCTTGCTGAGACAACGCAGGCTAAAGAAGGATCTACAGGTACCGTGAAGTTCTTCAGGTGTGTACACTCATCCATTATGGCGTGCATAAAACGTAACGCTTCTATTCTTTTCTGTGTTTTCTCATCAGCCACAGTCAACTTGTCATGAACCCATCTCTTTTCCTGCATCTTGATCAAGTCGATCACATTCGCTTTCACCTTCCCGGGAAGTATAGGAGCTACCAGTTCGGGTAGAACTTGAGATCCACTCATCAGAATTTTTTGAACTAGAAAATGAAACACTAATTATTTAAATATTATAATTCAAAGAACTTGGGGTTAATAAGAATGAATAGTAGCCAATGAAACTTACGGGCTGATTTTACGTCCGACGTCGACGGGTTCACGCTGCCACCCAAAGTTGATGCTACTTCATCAGTCTGTAAATACGATTCATAATCAAAACAAAGGAAGCAGTTAACACTTTTAGAAAAACTAAGAAAACTGTGCTTATCCTTACCATTTCATTCATAACCATTGGAGCTATTTCTTTACGAAGCGTTTCATCAGAATTAAACTGCTTCTCCAGGATATCCCAGTCAATCGCCCCGCTCATTACCCCCTGCATACAATATTTCGAGTAGAAACGAGTTTCAATTTCGTTACTTATGCATTCCGATTTCGGAAATTATACCCTAGTAAATACTCCAGACGCAGTTGTCCAGGATAAACATGGAGCTATAGCTATTGGCTTCGGCCAACTTGCCGCTGCTAACGATGCCATCTGCAAATGCAACAACAAAATGATAGAAAATACATTAAATTGAGAACTTTTGAAACCCAAAGGTAAAAGTAACAGGAACTGACATGCCCTCCCATTGATATCCCGTGCATACAGAAGGGTCCAAATCCTTCATTCTCTAGCCATCTCAATAAAGCGATTGACTCCAAAATTAAAGCTCCTCCCATAATGAAGATGTCGGCTACATGTAAAAGCGAAGACCGCCTGTAAAAAAACAGAAACAAATTACGATCAATAGCCCCAAGTAACGATATCCGATCGAGAAAACGTGTATTTACAATTGTGCAGCTGGCTTCCTTAACCCGTAAAAAGGGTTTTCCATGATTAACGACCCAATATGGTTTGTATTCAAAAGAGGTTTCGCCAACAGGGCTCTTCGTCTCCAGAAATACTGCAACAAAGAATCCATGAGTTTCATGACAGTAAACGTAATCAGCATGAAATTTCACCTACATGGTCACCGGTTCCAGCCATGTGAACGCAAATCGGCCTATCCTGCGTTTTCCAAGTTACAGGTAGCACCAACTCAAAGTATGCTGTTTCCGATTCAGGTGGTAGCATTCCGGGCAAGTGCTGCACCAATGGACTTTTCAGGTGTCCCTGGATGATTTTCGTAGTCTTGCTAGTAGTCTAAAAAGCGATTTCATAAATAAATTTTCACGATAAAGAACTATTTTGGTAAGTCCGTTGCCACAGAACCACAATGAAACATACCGTCTTATCTATATGAATGGGGTAGTTAGGCTCAACCAGAGTTTGGCAAATATCTCGCTGGGAGATTATCTTCCGAAACTGGAATAGACGTCTGAGTTTTTCCGGATGTCCCCATCCATGAGTGAAAAATTTCTTCAGAACAATGCTTCGGTAGATCTGCGATTGATTGACGAACCATATATTGTACATCTACGAATGCTAAAGTATAACTGGCAACTATTATTGTCAGTGAATTTAGGTTTTGAAAGTTAGAAAGTACCTTGTCAACTTTGCTGACACCCATGACTGATGATACAACTAGAGAATTCGTTTACAGAAAAAGTTTTGGAAATGATAGGGCTCGAGCCAATCTGAACCACGATTGTCATCAGCAAAAGCCAGGGCCGCAAATTCGAAAGACAGTCATGCTATTATTGCCAATGTCCCTGGTCGATAACTGCAAAACAAAAATTCGAACTTCATTATGGAAATCGTTATTAGCCGCAAACCGGAACGTGAACCGATAACAGGCGTATCTTCGTCGATCAGCCCGAGAACTTACCGTGATTGCCTCAAATGCCAGGTAGAATTCGTGATGATCAATGTCCTTGAAATGCACCAAAGACTTCAAATGGAAATCTTCATATTAGAAACCGATGATCTCACCAAACCTCTGAATGCATTCCCGATCAGCTGATGCTTTTTCTCACGAGCGTAATCAGTGAAAACGATAAGGACAACCGTGGTAACAGCTTTCGAATTAGATTTCAACTTAATTTTATGGAATGCATCCGAATTATAGAAAAACTGAGACAAGTTGTTGGCGAATCTTCACGTGATGTTGACGGAAATTTTCGATGTGTTGATACCGAAAATATCGTATGATCCAAAGGAGAGTCAAACTGGTGCATTTCCATCAAGTTTGCCGAGAGCAGAATTGATCGGAGCACAACAAAACTCAATGCTCCCTGTCAGACCACAGTGGCTGCAAAGTCATAGAGTAACCATTTTGGGTTTCGGATCTCCCGCTGAATGCTTTCGGATTGTGTACATTTGCAGCTCTGGGTTCACCACACGTGTGTTGTTGTTGCTCGCAACTACACTTCATTTTTTTCTGAAAAAACAAACAACAGGTGTAGCAAGATTATCGGAATATTTACGAGACAATGATGTAGCAAAAGGGTTAACAAATGTTTATCTGCTATAAGTTTAATTAATCATACTGTATTATTTTAATCCCAGTGATTTGCGAGTGTTATCCTATTTGTTGAGGTTACCGGCAAAAAATATTTGTGTTACCCTTTTAGGAGTTTCAAAATTTAGCTATAAACGTGACTTTACTGGAAAAAGTCACTTGATCAAAATGCAGTCTAAAATCGGCAGCTACTTAAAGCTATCGTGTGTTTCGGCATGTTACGCATTCCCCTTTTACCAGTTCGTTAAATTCTGGTTTTGGTGTGCCTACATCCCTAGGTTCGCCGGAAATGAGATAAATGGTATGTCAATGCAATATTTTCAAGTCAAGCATTTGTCCATGAAAAGAGCTGATTTGTTGTATGTTTTACAGTTTTGACGTTATTGACTGAAAGGGAACGCTATTTTCCTTTGGTGACAGAAGCGGGCCTGACTTTGATACACAATTTCTTGCTAATGTTACTTTTCGGACTTCAACATTCATTCTTTTCGCGGAAGCGAGTCAAGTCTTCGTTCTACTGGACTTACCTTCACCATCAGTGGCGTATCGATAAGGCTTTGTACAACGTATTAACTGGCATTGCATTGATGGTAAGTTTGAAAGATGTAGATAAAATTGAAGAAGTCAAATTCATTAATTGAGCTATTTCATCCCGTACTAATTTTTAGGTATTCATGAGATTCTGGGAACATGTACCGATCACCCTGTGGAATATTCAGCTGTCCGAGCGTCTTTACTGGTGTTACATTATCCTTCATGTCGTTATGGGATTCGCAATGTTTGGAGAAGCTACGATGATCGACTTCCCAGATTTGATGGGGATTGATCAAGTGAGTGGAGTTAATGCAGCGGTTTTGTGACAGCTAAATAGTTGTTTCAATGCTCTTCATATCTCTAGGTTACAGTCAACCAGGAAACATACGTGCCAAAATCTCCAGAACTCAAAAACACAATTGAAGCACAGCGCCATCTAGGCCTTTTACCTCTTTCCGTGATCCTGGTGATGCATCCTTGCATGACGTAAGTTTTGCAGCAATTCCAAGTATTCTATAAATTGTTAAGCACTAATCACTATCGGCTATCTTGATTTCAGGCTAGACAGAGCTTTCCTAGCTCTGGTGAACTATTACTACATATACGAAACTTGCAACTCGCACACTTGTCTCCGGTATGCCGAAACTATGCGAGGCACGAAGCTGTCTTCAACAAAATTCCAGCCCAGAAGTTTAGCCGAAACTTTCGGCTAGAATTTTGTTACAACAAAGCTCTCTGTTAGTGTTTTCAAGCTTATCCAGTAATATGAGTATTACAAAATACCTTACAGTATTCGAGAATCTGAGCTTGTACTTAAAAGCACAAAGTTAAGTACTGAAACCCGGTTAAAGTGCCTTAGACGAAGGTCTATACCAAAGACATTTTAAACCAATATCCTACCTGTAACTTGTAAAGACAAACAAGCCCTCTCGAAAAGATTTTATCTTTTTACTGTAAGCCAAAACGTACTGTGTGTAACATCACAATGATCTCGTCAAGTTACCATTGATTATATTTATGAAAGGCATAATTTACTATGTTAAACTTGATGTACTACGTGCTTGTATCAAAATATTCACTATTTGTTGTACATTGTTGTGTTTGAGTGTAATATACATGTTTTGTTCTAAAAGCTGTATGGTAGGAGCTTTCTGCTGTCTATTATTTATGTTTACGAGATCTCGAAACATATATTACCCCTTTTGATGTTAAAAGTACAATTGTTGAGTCTCGTTATAATCTGATGATAAATCTCCAATGTAAAGTTCTGTGAAACACATTGTTCTCTGATGACAGACGAAATTATCATTGCTGCATACGTTAGCGAGTCTAATTCCGGTGGGAACGCAGCACATAACAATGCAAGGATCTACATTTTGATCTAGTTTATAATTAACTGATCAGATATGTCTGGATACTAACATCCATTATAACCCACCGTTTACGTTGGTGTTGCAAAAATTGTCATTTACTGTCATCCCTGAACTTATTTTGCTTGAACTGAAATCTCTTGATGTAGCTCAGGAACCTTCTGTGAGATCTTAGGAGCGAGTACAAAAATATCTGAGCCGTCTGGACATCAACATCCAAAATTAGTTTTAGCCCACATGCCAGTACTTGATGCTTTGTTGTTTGGAAAATACTTTATAGTAATATAGAAGAATCGCATAATTAGCCCATCGGACGTTTACTTTAGAGAAAAACTTTACACCAAGGCTAAATCTTAATGGCCTTCAAGCAATGCACTTGAGCGAGGCGTCATCAGGAAAAATGTCAACAATGACGGCAAAGGCTTTTGGCTCTTAAAGAAAATATTCCTCAATGCACCTTGCAAGTAATGCATAGGCTTAATGAGTACAAAAAATGCATCAAGTAAGCAATTGATTAATGATATTATACAAGACTGACGACGGCCCTGAAAAGCCTCCAAGTTGAAATATCCAAAAAAACACTAGAAACTTTGGTGGAGACGAGAATTCTGGTGGACAAGCATCGAAAGCATGCAAAGTTTGTCCTGAATGTCCTACGGATCTTGATAAACGTTTTTGCCACGAGGTTTTTCCCAAAATGTCTTTGGAACTTGGGGACAAAATTCCTCGAAATCTTTGAATCTTGATCCAACGAAGCCTACTGGGGACACGAGAACATATTTCCATTTTCTATTTATCTGTCAGAAGAAGAAGGGACGAAAAGAATTTCATTCTTGTTTGCCATTCGTGTTCCACAAATCTTCGTATGTCAGACATTAACGCAGATGCCGATCAAATGTAGCTCGAGGAAATTGTCAATACAACACACGCACACCCTCCACCATGTTCTGATTTCGCCAAATTCGACCATATTTGTAATGCAAACCAATAGCAACACATTTTCCTCTTCGAGCAACATTTTCAGTCAGCAGTCACATTAGATTTAGCTTTTTCTTCTCCGAGAGCCTTTGTTGGCAAAAATCTTGTTATTTTCAAGACAGGACAGACAGACGCGATGCAACGACTTATATACGTCGACTTGTGGGAACTTGATTGAAAAAGGTCAGGTTTGATATGCACATCAAAGAAGAGCATTATAGTTCCTTGTTATATAATTTCTTGGGAAAAATGCAATCCGTCTTTTCATCACTTTTGCCGATAATGAAAATGTGTGTTGGCGCACATGTGTCAAGCCAGTCAAGCCAAAGGAAATTGAACGTTTCTCACCCTAATTCGCCATAAACAGTCGTGAAATCTGCTATCTTGGGAACGTAATCTTATTTTACGGCGACATGTCAATGCCATACGGATGATGTCAGATACACAGATTGATTTTGCCCCGTCGTTTCGCCAGCAATATTTGATTTCCTCCCAAAGTCCGGCAGATGGTGACGCTAGATTAAAGTTGAGTCCGAGGTTGAAGTCATATATAGCTTTTGCTGTGTACATCAAAATTCTTCGACAGGACTTGAAGGCCAGTAGGCAGCCTTGAGTCTGAGACAAGTCAAACAAGAGCCAAGTACTTGATTGAACTTGATCATCGTCCAGCGAGCCCTCGACAAACTCCTCACTCAGCGGTGAACCAATATTGGCGAATATTTCATCAAGGCTTATCAATTTCAAACTTTTTCAACCTCATGTCATATTGGTGGCTATTACAGCAAAATGAATAAACTTTGCATCCTTATAAGTTCTCGGGGGACCACTAATGGTTCTCGAACAAGAAGTCTACGAGCCAAGGATAAAATGTGTAAAAAGATACTTCACCTCAGGCATGAGTGCCAATTTAATGTTATTTCTGGCCACTGCAAAATTTGCTATAAAAGTCCATTAGCTGTCCCCCTGGCTCCTATCTTGTTTCTCCACTTGATCGAGTGGCTTCATGAAACGTTGCCCAAAAAGTCCCGTAAAGAAGCATATGTCCAAAGTTCCAAGTAATGTTTCAAAATTTACAGGTATATAATTTTCGTTCAAGCTAAAAAAACTGCCAAGTTCAAAAAGACTCTCTTGAGAGTTTATCGTGAGAAGCATAGTACAGTTTTGATGGTTTCTTCCTGATGACCGAATTTATTTATAAACTATGAACCCTGTTGCTTTCAAGGTCCATGCAAGCGTTCGAAGTAGGAGGGCAAAAAAATAATTCTGGATGCAGCTCTATGCCAGCAATCAATTAAATTGATTGTAAACCATCACTTTTTGTTGTATCATGAACATGCCTGCTGACCGCAAAAATTCGAGTCATAATTTAGCTTCGCGCAGACATTTTTCGAGCTCTACCGAATTTCGTTTTATGGCTTATATATAATCAATGCTTTCGTGTCTCGTGGTCTCCTCGGCGGCAGTTACTTCAAGGGCAAATGTCAAAGCTCGCGGCAGATGAAGAGCTGAGCATATTGGACACGTCCCCCCATCAAGTCCCACAATAACCAACAACAAATGACATTGTCAATGTTTAGGGCCTTTGCATGCGAATTTATATTCAGGATATATTACTGGAAGCACATTTTTATCGAGATCTTGTCGCTATCCGCTTGTCACACAGTAAAAGTATGTGCTCATTCCTCGACTCGTCTGTCTCTTTCTTCGCCTTTTGCTCTCGGCATCTTGTTAGATGAGAAACCGAAATTCCCCATTTTCTTCACGTCTTTTTTCCTTCAGCATATCCCCCGCCACGACCACCAAACTCTTTTCCACCCTTTTCTACTGTTGCTCCGTATATATAATTTGTATTTCCGAAACTATTGTTCCCACTGGGCCCACAAACTGCTCAAGATGTATCGGCTTTTTGCAAAACTTATTTCTTGCCAAAATCTCTGTCCGCAAAGAAACCCATTTTTTGTCTCATTCGACAGAATCGATCTTCCCTTAGTTTTATTGCATGCTTTCCACAAGTGTCCAATATGCATGTGTCAGTAGACCATGTCCGTTCAACTTCCCAAGTTTTAAGCGTTTGTGTCCGATAATACAGTATAATACCAATTTGGAATACAAAATATTTACTATAACAAAAGTTTCGGTATTTGCTTTAGCCAGATAATTACAGCATACGTCGCAATTGCTGAAGTGAGAGAAGGAAAGCTGCCCTCTTTTATCTGTCATCGTCTTACTACACAAAAAACCTTATTAATCGTAATTACGATCCGAAAAATAATGGCAATTCCAGCCCTCATCACAACCGTTTTGTGTATTTTAGTTGAAATCCACTACAGGAGGCGGCTCCGTCTCAATCTCATAGGGTCA
This sequence comes from Sphaeridia pumilis, assembly GCA_034698345.1. Taxonomy (NCBI): domain Eukaryota; kingdom Metazoa; phylum Arthropoda; class Collembola; order Symphypleona; family Sminthurididae; genus Sphaeridia; species Sphaeridia pumilis. The sequence continues at coordinate 45,347 of JAQGBJ010000244.1, forward strand.
CAAAAACAGTTCCAGAATCAAGCTTTTGCCGTTATCTCACATAAATAATTATATTGAGCAGTAGAAAAAGTTGCGTCTTTCTGGAAAATGCCAATTTGATCATCAAACTCCCACAATGAACCTGGAAGATTGCATTTGAGATAAGCAAGCTGGGCTCATCATAACAATATGTTTTTCTCACACCCATTGTTATATTGGTACTTTGCGCTCTACAGGGCGTGTGTACCAGATTAAATTTATTCGCACACCACAACATGCCCAAGATGTTTTCAAAGAGTTTTTAAAAATCTCATCTATCTTTAACTGCCACAGAGCTGTGGCCAGCTTTAATTATCCAATAACAAACATTATACGGTCAAGCGACACTATAATTCTATTGGAATCCCATGACAGCAAACAGCAAGGGAAGATTCACCACGATCCATCCACCCCACGTCCACACCTGTCCATGTCTTGGTATAAATAGACTTGTTTGTCTAATTACATGTTCAGTTCAGTCCAGCCATTCCAACCTGTAGATTCTTTTTAAAAGCCAAGTTTTGCTAAGATTCAAGTAGCTCTTTGAAATTGCAAGAATGAAGCGAAGTGATATATACGTGGTGGCCTTGTGCTGTGTAATCGGCGCGTTGGTTATTGGACAATCTCGGGCAGCCCCGCAATCCAAACCGGACGAAGCGAAGCATGTGCCGATGCCCGTAAGTTTTCAGTAGTTTCATGAGAATAGGATTTTAAGACGTGTGCAGAGGAGTGAGTTGGACAAGTGTTTGATTGAAAAAGTTGACTTTTAACTTTTCCATTATCATCAGCATAGAAAGTAGGGAAAGGCTTTGGAGCCTTCGTTTTTGGCAGTGGTGGCAACATTAAAAGTTGAAACTTGATGAGATTAGGTTTTAATCAGGCGATTTGGGAGGCTGTAAGTCGATCGGATTATTAGGGCCATGTGTTTCCCTCCTTCCAATTGCATATATCAGTGGGCAAATCTCTGTCAGAGGCTGAGTGGAATCTGTTGGAGAAAGAAGAGGCGGGTAAACGAGGTTGCGAGTATGGCCAACTTAACACCAGCACGTTTCACCCGTGCAAATCCCAGGCTAATTCACCTGGAAAGAATCTATTATTTCCTAAAATCCAATTCCTTTCACCACAACCTCAACTGACTGGCTTTTGGTTGCCGTGTATTTTGCATCACAAGAGAGCTTACTTACAAGCCTCGGGCTTTAAATCCTCTGCTTTTTGAATTGATTCACACAAACTCCGCCATGTTACCGAGAAGAAGAGATACCCGGGAGAGAAAGCTGTTGTTCCAAGTGTCTTCTTGAGCCGCTGTTTGCATGAATGTGTTTGAGCTCCTTTTCCAGTCAGTCAGCAGTATTACTTTCCCCCAAACAGCCCGGACAATAACAAGTGCAAATGTATTCTTTGACATTCCCTGCCACCAGATGCGTCTTCAGCTTGTTCAGAATATTCTCGTTTCCTTACATAATTTTGCAATTCTTGATCTACCTGAAGACGTTTCTCTTGGAGTGCAAAAGAGCCTCTTGCTCGGCTCCATCTAATCTGCACCTGCCGTCTTAAAAGTCCAAAGCCTGCAAGTTTCTGTCAAACTCGTCCTTGTAAATATTAATCAGCAGGAATGTGGTGGTGGTTGCCGGCTGCTGGAGAGAATATTCCGGCGACGCTGAGAGACTACTCCTGGAGTACCTAAAGTGAAGGCTGAATTTAAGCTTTCTAAAATACGCTCGGTGGCCGTCAATTGGATGCCGTTACAGCTAAATATTCTGTTTCATAGACGGAAATTTGAACTAAGGCCAGGAAAAATTTATAAAATGAGAGTTCATCTAAAAGTAACAATAGGGAATATATTTCTGGCATTCAACAGAGTGCCTTTTGTGGAAAATATTATTATGATATTTAATTTTCACTTTTCACTTGTGAGGTTTCCCTATTTCTCAAAAGTCTTTTTTCTTTCATCAGCCTCTGACTTGTTATATACCCGTTCATGAATATGCATTTCTATTACATTAGCTGCTTGAATTTTTTCATTTACCAGTTGATCCCGTTCTATCTTTTTTAACATAGCTTTTGTACTAATAATGTTGAATGTTAGCTTCTCTTCCTTTGACTTCAATCCTAGTTGGGACTGGGACAGCTGAAGTTATAAGTTTAGCCTACATGTGCGTGTTAATCCCTTAGGCATTGCTCAAAGGCAAATAATCGGCCTTTCTTCACCTTGAAACCTTGGTTTTTGAATCCTTGTTAAGGATTTTTCGTAGAAGGAGAGCTGGCCCGGAAATTGCGTTTCGGGTTCTATGAAGCTCTTCTGTTCTCATCATTCTATTCTTCACCTCGGAAAAAGTTCCGTCGTATTTGCCTCCCGTTTCTTGGCTTAATTCCGTATACTTTACTTACGATACGTATACTTTTGCGAGCATAGTCTTCTAATGAAGGTTGTTTCGAAAAGCCTTCTCAAGCTTACCGTATCTGCATGTAGCTTCTAGAGCTCATTATCGTAATCAGGTACGTTATCCAAGAATCTTGCCATCGTTTCGGTGACACGTGGATTCTTTTTGTCCTTTTTTCCGTCAAAGTTGCTGTGAGCTATAGGTTTTTGGAACTTTTATTCTTTGAAATGAAATCAATCAGAATCTCGTCCAGTTGATTCGAGGCGACAGGTGATACTGAATTTTTAATTCAGTGCTGACCAAACACGTCAAATCCCGTTAGTTCAGTTAATGTAAACACGTGTTTCACAGCAGAGGAGCAAAGATTCACATTTTTTAGTGCATCCGCCTCACTCACTCAGTATCTTGTGACAATTTTCGGAAAATCTGTCCATTGATTTTTTGCCTGCGAATAGGATTTTTACTCTCGGATTGAGCTTATTCAAAATAATTAGTGAAAAATGACACACTTGATAGAGACATTTTCAAAGCAACCATTGCTCCAAAGGGCTTTCATTTATTGTATTTTTTGGAAGAAAAAGTATTAGTATTTTTTAGGTGGAGGTAAAAACTAGAATGGATCTATCGAAGTCTACAGCCTGTTAGCTACTTGAACTGGCGGCATTGGTGCGTAGGCTTGAGAAATTGTGTTGACGGGAATTTTTGCGTAGTGGCATAGTTTTGTACAAATACTTGGAGTGCCTTTCGGAACAATGAGTTTTCGCCATCTTGATAACTATCCAATCTCCTGACATGACAACAGTAGGTCATGAAGACAAAGAAAAGTACACGACTTGGCGAATCCGAACAAAAGCCATCTTAAAGCTACCATTGGGAAAGTCACCTCCTCATTTACACATTCTCCACTTTCACCATTGTTTACTGATCCTGAAAAAGATCGATAATATCAAACTTGTTTTTCCCCGAAAGGGTGTTTTTACCCAATTTCTTTCCTCTGTCCCATCTTCCACTCGAGTCTAATTCTACGTGACGTATATTCGCCAAGGGAAAATTCACATTCAACAATTGATCTCATTTCCTCCAGCGAAGTTGAACCTTATGCTAGCGGTTGACATGTGAAAGTATGTTGGTGGCGTTTTTTTAGAAAAACCGCTTTTCGTGTAGGCACCGCCACCGCCGCCGCTCATCCTCACTGAAATAGCAATAGAATTAGTGCGGGGCGTAATAGAAAAATTTCATTACTTGTTCATCATTCACTTGGTCAAAATCAACTTGTCTCCATCAAACTGCTTTTATCTGTTGACGTGTGCTAGAGTAGAGTAGATGGGCTAATCCAATTACTTTGCCGCCGCCGCCTTCCATGTATGTTCACTATGTGGATTTTTAGTCCAATTATTGTCCCATTTACTGGTAATACGGCGAATGTTGTCGTCGAGTGTATAATGGATTTCAACTTTCCGTGTACTTACCCTCGAGTTTTCGCCAAAGACCTCCTTCCTATTTGGAGGCTTTTAGGAAATGTTTACACTAGAATTTCGAGAGAGATGTTGTTGGGCAAGTAATTCATGGCGACGTGTAATTAGGACATTTGTATTGGGTGAATATTTACTTTTCTGCTCTTTGTCTCACGGACAGAAACAAGATGCTTTTCTAATGGACGCAAGTGAAGCTTTAGCTTCGTCGAACCTGCGACCATATAGTAAATCTCCTATAATGATTTGATTTGAAAAAACTTTCCCCCACTAATTGACATTTATTGATGTCCTCCATAAGTTTCTCTGTTTTCTCACAGTTTTTTTCGCTACTTGGGCCACTACGTGGTTCTGGAAAAATTGCTCAGCCACTTGTGTTTTTAGATAAGTCTTTTTACTTCGGGGCACGTACATCTATATTGCAACTTGAAATTGATTTCGTTTAAAAAAATTAAGGCTTGCATAACAGAAACACTTTTAACACTTTTTTATCCGGACTGACAATCAACATATTGATTCTTCCAGTAGCTAAAAATTTTTGGTCTGGTGAATCCAGTAAAAGTTGTGTACAGCGACAACAAGACAGCATTGTGCGAACCTTTACTCTGAAAAAGTCAACGTATGTCATCAGTCTTGTCAAGAAGAAAGCACTAGGATAAATCGATCAATGTTTTTCCAGCCCTCTATTGGGTATACGCACACATTTCAGCTTTCAACTTTGCCAGAAATGGTGTTTGCCTCACACCTCAGTAAGAAGACTAATTTGGCCCCAACTTGCCCTTAGTCAAGTGTTTTGGCTACCATTTCTTCTCTCTCACTCAACCCTAATGAAACGTCCATCATTTTCTTCTTTCTGTTAGCTACACTTGACGAAGATTTTTTTGCCACCCGTGTTTTTTTGTTTTCCTTCCGACATCCGAATTTCTTCATCATCAATTTAGCTCAGTATTGACGTAATCAAGCGTGTAGATGGAGTAATAATCAAGGCGCACAAGAGACTGTTAAAGATGAAGAATCCTTTTTTCTTTCCCGTTCCTCACATCGAGTGCCGTTCTTTCGGTTTGTTTACGTTTCCTTTGAAAAGTACTAATTTTTCCGGTTTTTTATTTTTTCAGTACCAATACGAGTACGAAGTGAACGATCCACCAACCAAGCTTTATTTCGGAGCTGATGAGAACCAGAGCGAGGGCGGAAGGACCGAAGGCAAATATTACGTTTGGCTCCCGGATGGACGCCTAATGACCGTTACCTACTACGTTGAGGGCGACAGCGGCTTCGTTCCGAAAATTTCCTTCAGTGACGCCAACTATTCGCCGCCCCCACCCACGCACCAGCTGCATGACAACAAAAACAAGCCTAGCACAGGCTAAAGCGGATAAATTCCGATCATAAAAATGCAAATTCGCAAAGCCGCACACAATATTATCATCCTGTTGTAGTTTCCAACTTGTAATAGATTCCAGATCCAGAGAATTTTTTCCCAATTTCGTCTCAGCAGGCTATTACAGACCGGAAAAAATATAATGAATTTTTACATTTATTTTTCATCATTTAAAAGCATTGCAGAGCTATTACATATATATACCATTGTAAATATATATGCTGTAATTTGGAAAAGTTCCATGATTTCAAACCGTCATATATATATCGTTTGTTGCCGCTGTTGAAGTTGAATAAAATGGTTGCTTGCAGTTATTTTCAAACTGGATATTTGAGTAGATAGGAATAACGATTGCTTGCTTTCTGGATCAAGGTCTTTGGGAATTTTTGCAATGATAAGATCAAACTGTCGTGTGTGAGTCGAATTGAATCAAGATTCTTGATCTGTGATTGTAGTTCTCAGGCGAGCTGATGCAGTTTTTTATCCTTCGCCCTGATCCCATTATACAGTAGGCTTGATTATGTACATGCTGATTGTCTTTGGAAAATTGATAAAAAGTTGAAGTGGGAAATTGAGCGTGTTTGTGACTCTTGACTTTTTGCACTTTTTGCTCGACTACAGAAGCTACATAAATGGCAAAACTTTAGTTGTGGAGTTGTTGAAACAAACGCTAGAACCTAAAACGTTGTTGTGTAGACAAGAGGAATAACTGTGAACCGCATATCAAAGTGCGTGGTCGGCTATCTGTAAGCATGTGTATTTGGGCGAAAAAGTGCATTTGTTATTCATACGGCGTGCCAAGGAGATTAAGTGTATATTGGTGGCTTTCT
>JAQGBJ010000245.1:0-51297 GCA_034698345.1 Sphaeridia pumilis
GACTATATGGGCTCCTTGTCCTTTGGAATTTCCGAAGTACTCAAGAATCCTGTCGACGGCTGGTATAAACTTCTTACCGCTGAAGAAGGCGAGTTTTACAACGTTCCCGTGCCTGCGGAAGGCGCTGATATCATCAGCCTCAAGAATCAAATGCGGGTAAGTTTCTTCATGTTCCGTAACAGTTACATGTATCGTGTATTATTATTTTTACCCTGGTTTCAAAACCCCTTTGGACACATTACTCACTTGAAAACACTACCGGAAACTGCAAAACTCTCTTTTGTACTTTCACCTTGAACACACATACCATGTACACATTGCCACACTTTTTCACAATCTCGAGCTCCTTTCGAGAAACTTTCGCAAACTTATCCACATATCTGTAACAGCAACTTTGTTTCCTTCCAAACACAAAGCCCTGTCTTTTACTCGTTTCATATACATCAACATTCTACCAATAAGTACTCTCGTTATTCCTGCTAATCTAATGCAAAATGAAGGACACCGACATGTACAATACCTCATCCATATATACACTTTTGTATGCATCGACGACACCTTAGTAGGTAGATATTCGCAAAGTTTGTAAATGTTGAACTTGATTGATAACTTTGTATTTTTGCTCACCTTTTAACTGGACTTTGACAACGATCCTGTCCCCTTCTTTCTGTGTGAATTTCCCTCGTGATTCTCTTGAATTCCGTTGAAACCGAATGCTACTGCTTTGACCCTTGTGTAAATTTTACTCACTTGGTACAACCCACCTTACCATCACCTCACTCACTCGCCCACTAAATTTCATTTCGGACTTCAATAGAATGCGACAATCAACATGAAAAGTGTCTCACAGGTATGAAAGCTCATTCAATACCCTGAAACCGCTTCCACTAGAAATCAAAGGAAGCCTTTGTTGTTAAGTGGTAGTTTTAAAAGTTTAGAACAAGTTTAGAAATCGAATGATTCGCATGAAGATCTATAGGTGATCGAATACTTTTTTGTCAGCCAGTTGCACGTTCATCGTAATATTTCTTCAAACTCATTAAAGGTTCATACTTGGAACAGGTAGAACGAACTGAGGGTTTTTTCTGGTTTGCGTAAAGATTTTGAAAGTTCAACTCTTATATACAGATATATGATCTTTGCTATTACTGACAGTGAGCTTGTTCGACCGACGTGTCGTAAATGAGGAAACGCATGACATTCAGACTAGCAGTGGTGAAATACAGATGCGATTCAGCCCTTGATTGCAATTTTTAGTGTTCAAAAAGCAATAAAAGACCACATACTGTAAGACCATAAAAGTTACATACGTACTGCATGCCGATCGCACGAAATCGGGAACCGGCTTGATTCTGACACCACGTAGCCTTTTCGAACCGCATTAAAAATGCATGCCACTAGAGCCGATATACGACGATGGATTTTCGTAACGGCTCGACATGCTGTTACTACTACTACCACAACTCGTTTGACGTTTCGTACTGTGGACTTGGAATACTGATTGAAGCATGCACGGCGAAAATGCTGCATTGTATGTGGATGAGTGGGGATTTTGGGCGATAATCTAATATTGGGGTAATAAATTTGCAGAAGTCGTCAATTTCGAGTGAGAAGCGGGCACCTGTTGTCGAGGACAAGACAGTGCCACACAACATGGGCAAGAAAGATGTGATACGAGCCAGCGATTTTAATTTCTTAATGGTGCTAGGAAAAGGAAGCTTTGGCAAGGTAAGGGGTGTAATTTATGAATAGCGCCGTTGATGTATGACCAAGCCGGAGAATTGATTGTGCCAATTAAACGACTCTTTGTCGGACAGGTGATGCTTGCAGAGCGCAAAGGAACAGATGAACTATATGCGATAAAGATACTCAAGAAAGACATAATCATTCAGGACGACGATGTAGAATGTACTATGATAGAGAAACGCGTTCTTGCCATGGCAGCCAAGCCGCCGTTCCTGGTCCAGCTCCATTCCTGTTTCCAAACTATGGTGAGTCCAATGTCGATGATTGATTGTTTTACTGACACTTGCAAGACGCCGTTAACATGATCATCAACGTGCAAGTTTGTAACTCATTCTGCCTTTTTATTTTGCAGGACCGCCTCTACTTTGTTATGGAGTATGTTAACGGCGGCGACCTCATGTTCCAGATCCAACAGTTTGGAAAATTCAAGGAACCTGTAGCTGTGTAAGTGATGAGTTTTTTTTTGCTTTAGACAAAGTGTAAATAGCCGTCGAGTAAACGATTCAAGTCTAAAAGAAGAGATATATTTCATCAAAAGAAATTAAAGGCTAACACCTACCACCCACACTCTAATACAAGGTCTCTCGACAATATATTTAGCTTCTTGTTTGTATACCTTTCGGCTTTTACAGCCCTGGTGATTCATTTTGCCTACTTGAACTCACTCAGCGGTGGCTTGCATGATTTATATATTACAAGAGTAATTTTTATAGATCCTCTCACCCACCCACTTTAAGCTGCATTTTAGAAGCAAAGTTTACCACCAAAGGCCTCTCAAGGTGTGTATATGACGCGTCGATTGTTTTCGCCAACAAGTGTTAAAAGTGGCACCGCACTGCATATAGCAGCTGGTGGATCTGAAAGATGAAGGATATTTTGTTATTCCTTTTTTCATGGTTGAACAAGTCCTTGAACGTATATATATCATCCTTAATAAGAGTAAGAAGAGCGAGAGAAAGGCGGAACAATTTTTCATCCTCCTACTCGTACAATGATCCATTAAGATGGAAACTTTTTGCAAAATTTTTCACCCCTCCATGTAGTTCAAAACAGAATATTCACTCGAAACTTTTGTGCCATTCTTCTTAATTCCCAGTTGCCTCTTCCATAACTTTCCAAGCCAATCCGCTCTCTGACTCGATCGGCAAGTACATTAAATACTATCTTTTGAAGCCAACTCAGGATTTCCCAAAGGTTCCCGCAACCAACTTTTATCCTCCTGTTATGTCGCCTGGTGGAGCTAGAGCTGATTTTGTACAAACTTTAACAGCATACAAACAGACAAACATGCGCTACCGCCTTGGCGAAGAAATTGGATGTCTACGTCATACACTTTGCATTGTTTTTCTTGCAACTTTTCCTTGAAAAGTAAATACACATCATACACATACAACAGCTGCAAGGAAAAAACACAGGTGAAATAGTGAAAAAACTAGAGGAAAAAGTATGCGGTTCCATACAAGTATTCCTTTCAATTAGAAAAGTTATGTGTCGGATCCGAGGAGGAAGGAAAGTGTTGCCGTTTCACTTGGTTTTTCTACTTTCTCGTGTCGGAAAAAATAGAATGTGGTACAAGAACGCCAATTTTTCCCGATACTTTACCGGTGGTCGTGTTGCCGGTTCAGGGGCGGAAGGACGATGCAATTTTGTATACTTATTTAGATTATATGAAGTAGGAGGAGAGAATATGTGTTGGTTCCAAATGTCCGTATTACGAGTTCGCGAGTCCTTGTTAAAAAAATTGGCGGAATACAGAAAGGTTTTAAAGGAATTTATCAGAGACAACTTTTTCCAATTGGACTTGCAAGTCTCGGGCTTTCTTTACATTGTGTTTGGTGACTCTCTCCGCCAACCACAACAAGACTCTGATGGGGACAATAATAGGAGAAAATTGCATCTTACATGGACCACCGTCAGTTGTTTTTCTTTTTCACGCGAAACGACTACCTTTTTCTTGACTTTATTGGCATCTGTCTCCATATATATTTTTTATTTCCTTTCTCCATTCCCTCCATGTGCGCCAATTACTTTGCTCTCTGTATCTCCCGCCCTTTAGCAAAATAGATACAAGTCCATATCATATCCTCCCCATTCACTCGACAACGATACTCGCGAATCTTGAGTCAAACAAGTCTTTATTGATGGCCAATATATGTCTACAACATGCACCTGAAATCCAATTCACGCCCATCCACCAATGCAACAACCATTATAGCAACTGAGAGTGTATTGAGTTCTACCCTGACCTTGGTCAGTAAGTAGCACTTGGATTGACTGTCTGAGTACTTTGTATTACGTTACATTTATGTAGATGGACTTTTGGCTAATGGAAGTATCCACTTTGATTGTTTTCAGGTTCTATGCGGCCGAGATCGCCATTGGTTTATTCTACCTACATAGCCGAGGGATTATTTACCGAGATTTGAAGCTTGATAATGTACTGCTCGACCAAGATGGCCATATTAAGATTGCCGATTTTGGAATGTGCAAGGAAGGTATTTTTGATTTGAAAACAACCAAGACATTTTGTGGCACGCCTGACTACATTGCTCCTGAGGTGAGAATTTCTTTATTTCTTCAACCCTAGACTCCATTCACAGCATCAATAGTCCAACTCATATGTATCGAAACATATTCGTGTTCGTGACACCACGTGCTCAATGTACCAAATATGTCCAAAATTCTGTCAGGTTAACCCACTTTGCACTCTCGTGCATCGGTGTGGAAGACCTTGGGCATGGCATGACTTGTTAATTTGATTTTTCCGCAATTTAGGTTTCTTTCATGTACAGGAATAAAGCAAGACAGAGTATATATATATATATATATGCGGCAACATACATAGAACCAATATGGATATAAATTTGGACTAAAATCACGTCGACACAGAAATAAACCACCACGATGCTTCTTTCATCTGAAAAATTAAACGAGAAAATGATAGACTTCTCCCTCTTGGCAGCCCGTTTCCCGTTTGATGACTTGTGTAAATATGTGGCAAAAGTTGATGCGAATAGTTGGTATGGATGTATAGTTAGTAGCTGATCCGCAAGCTTCATCGGCAAGATGTGAGAAGGCGAATAAACCAAGTCCCACGTGAACCCGCCAACGCCATGTTTACCTTGTAAATTCAAAAACTTTCCCTGAATTTGCTATAAGGTAACACAAACATTCTATCCATGGTTATAAAAATCATTTAAGCCTTTTGAGTCAAGCTTAAATAAAGGCTGTGTTCAGAGTTGAGCCAATTTTGTATCGGCCCTTTGAAGCCAACTGTGACTCCTCCGACAAGAGGTCCGACGGGGACAATAATACTTTAACTTGTGGAAGCCGCCATCTCTGCCTTCTCTCTCACCGTTTCGGGACAGTGGCAATAATTTTTCTCTGGCCCTTGGGCCTATTCCAGTAGTAAAATTTGCAAAAGACCTGTCTTCCTTTCAACTTGTGGGAAAGGAGCAACAAGGGTCTCGCTTACTTGTCGTTCAAATACTTTCCGTAGATGTGAAACGAGAGTAATTGAAATGCAAAAATGTAATGCATTCAATACACTATTGTGGATGACTAGAATAGAACAAAATTGCAAGGATTTTCTCTCACTTAATCTTGTTTTTGCTGGAGGGGTCGCATATCGGACTGTGAATATATTCAGCGAGTCAGTACAATTAATTCAAGGGAAAAGATTTAAGAGGATTCGCCCGCCCATGTATTGACTGAATAGAATGAGAAGGAGGAGAGTATAAATCAGAGGAAACGAGGATCTGTTTCGAGTAAAATTGGGCTGTTGTTGTTGCTGTTTCGACTGATATGAGAGGGCGGTAGTTTCAATCAAAGCCTTTTATCTATACTCTTTAGAATTCACAAGACTTGGCACTACGACTTTTCCACGCTCCGTGGTTTTAATCCGCAACGAATCCCGCTTTCTCTCTCTCTTTCCCCGCTCCCTGCCTCAGCAAAACACTCGGATTCAAAATCTACGACCTTGTATCATTGCAAGAGCTTTATACAGGCAACCATCAACTCCACTTGAAATGGAACAATTTTACTCTCTTTCATTTCCGGTTTACTTTCTCTCTTTGCCCAGCTGAATAGCGGCAAATTTCTTCCGGTTCAACTTTCTTGTTCCCTGACAACACCGTCATACTAATCACGTAGCTCAATGAGTCTCCAAAAGTTGCCGTACACGCGCTCCTATTCATATAAGCATTATTCACTTGAAAAGTTTCTTGAAATTCCACCGAGAGAAAAGAACGCTACCCAGAAATCTTATGCTGATAAAAGACCAACAAAAGTATATATATGCCAGAAGCAAAACTGGGAGCGCAAGCTAAAATTATAATCATTGTCCATTTCAGATAATTTTGTACCAGCCATACGGTAAATCTGTGGACTGGTGGGCATACGGAGTACTGCTTTACGAAATGCTCGTTGGCCAACCCCCATTCGACGGCGAGGACGAAGAAGAATTATTTGCGGCAATAACAGATCATAACGTCTCCTATCCAAAGGCCATGTCCAAGGAGGCAAAGGAGGCTTGCAAAGGCTTCCTTACCAAAAACCCCATCAAAAGACTCGGCTGCGGTGCTAAAGGGGAAGAAGACGTCAGAATTCATCCTTTCTTCCGGCGAATCGACTGGGAGAAAATCGAAAATCGTGAAGTACAGCCTCCATTTAAACCACGAATTGTAAGTTCCAAATGTTACATGATCCTCTTCTCTTAAGAACACACGCTTATTGCTATTATCTTCCTTCCCTTGCTTTAATGCCTTGGCTGTTATTTTGTGCCTTTCGCGTCTTCTTCTAGCTTGCTTGCTATCTTTATTCGTTCTAGAAAACTAACTTGTCATCGATTGTCTTCCTACTTGTATTTGTGCACCAAGCCTCCCACTAATGACTCATGTACGCGGGGCTTTTTCGCCATATCTGCCTTCGCGGCATTTATCAAACCAGCAACTTTTTCCCAGCGAATTCGACGAAAAGCCATGAAAAACACTTGTTCGCTCTTTCTCTCTCTCTCTCGCAAAACACGCTTCAGTTACCCGGTAGCCCGAAATTAAACATAAATTAAACAAGTGCGCGCCTCCTCATGGTCCGCTGGACGCGCTAAAGACGTAGAGACAGCACAAGGAGCGCATAAGATTCTACTCAAAGTCCTTTGAATTCTCTCATATATTCTCTTTTCGTTTCTTCCCGGGAACCGGCTTGTCATTTTCCGTTCCGCGAACACCCGGAAATTATCGATATGATGAGAAAAGCGGAGCATAAAATAAGGAGTACCGTTGTCGTGGTAGTAGAAGCTTTTGCTCCTCCACTTCCACCCAAATTGCTTCGACAGCAGAAGCAGTTCAAATGCTAACCAAGCAGAATGTGTCTATAAATGTTATTACTGTTATCATGGGTATTTCAAACTGCTTTTCTTGGTAGAAATGTGTGGGCGGAGTTGACATTGTCCTTGACAATAGTGTCCAGCAATAGCAAAACTTTCCCACACATAATCACGCAGTTCTGTCCGTGGTGTCTTGTGGTGGGCATATCCTGTGTGCAACTTTTACCTGACGAGTTTCCATGCCAACCGCAACCTTGACTTGCTGACGTTATGTTTATACATTGTTGACTTTCTCATGACGGATTGGATTAGCCGTGAGGAGGAAACTGGCTTTGATAGCAAAAATTGAAAAGCAAATCCTCCCATTTCTCCAAATGCACACAAGTATATAAATATATACATACATGTTAGTTGGCTCGAATTCTCTTTGATTCCAATATCTCTGGTTCCTCATCCATCCGCCTTTTAAAGTGCTGACAAACAGAGCGAAAGTGACCTAAGGCAACGTTACATGCATACCAACAAGAGTCATTGCTTTCTTCGCTCATATGTAATTTCCTCGAATAACATTTGTTTCTGCTGAACAAACAGAAATTATTCGTCCTCAACTCATCGACAGACAGACAGACAGATTTGATATGTTGCGGAGGAGAAAGAATCAAAACGAAACAAATATACAACCAGAATCAGTACAAGTCAAAAGCGCCGGGGCGTGGACGCCATGTTTGCCTAGCAAGATTGGCGTTGGTAATTGCCTTGAATGTCCCCTGTCACTGCTGTGGGACAAGTTGAGGACGTCATATTAGGAACCATGTTAGTAGTGGTGAATGATCAAGAATGAGAATGGCCAAAGGTCTCCTTCATCTAAAAGGCTTCAGAATGTTGAGGCGAATACAAGGGATGTATCAAAACTGACTGAACCCAAATATGTGTGTATATTCTGACTGGCTAAAATTCTCTCATGTTATTACAGCGCCCCTGCATAACATTTGTGGATTGAAAAGCTATAAATGTAACCAGAGAAAGATATATCCTTGTGTAATCTTGTTTCCTTTCCTTGTCAGTCTCCTTCTTACATGTTGTCAGCAGTCAGGAGATCGAATGTGTGTTTTTGTATGGTGTGTGAGTGTGTGTATTTTTCGACTTTTACCCACTAGAAAAAAAACTTGCTACGACTTTCACCAGCGGACTCGTATGATGATCAAGTGCGCTGCGGTAGAAAAAAGAATCTGCGAGAATCCGAGAGGGATTTGGTTATTCTGCAAAGAACCAATACAAGTACATGGTAAAAGGGAATAACGTGCACAATGGGACGTTCATAGCGCTTCCTTCCTGTAGCGAACAAGCTCTTCCGCAAAGGCTCAAGGCAAATTAGTATCGTGTTTCTAAAAGGATTAGCTTTTTAATGTTGTCAGGATTGAATGTTTTGCCCTTCTCGTCGTATACTCTGCCCTGAGGAAAATACACTCCTTTCAATAGCACTTTCCCCCGTTGTCAAGGAACCAAGAAAGTTGAAAGGAGAGGAAAAACAAACGCAAGAGACGTTTACGGCCATGTATATTATACGACGTACGGTCATTTATTTGGATGTCTTTCACTTTTCATTCTTTACGTGGATACTCTAACCTTGACTAGGTTTCTCCCTTGACTAGAACTCCCGTATAAATTCCCAACGGCCTGATTCATAATCTTTCGTTTTCTTTCAACTTTGCCCTTACACCGCTTTCCCCACGTGGAGCGAGATGAGCAGTAGGAACAGTAGCAGTTGAAACCAGCATGGCCAAATACAAAATGTCGAGAAATGTTAGAGACTTCCGAATGGCGCTGGTGTATATAGTCACCATAAAATTTTCAGGTTTGATGCTGAGTACCCGTGACAGGACTGCCACGGCGTTTTATGCTCTTCCAAGCTTAAGTCAACGAGTTTAATAGGCTTCGCATTGAACACTTGTTATCCAGTCGACTGCCTTTGGAAGCTGTTGGATGCGGTTTCTGATTAGCCGCCCATTATGTTTCTAGCGTCCTTGAGAAAGACTTGGTGAAAGATGCTGCAAATCCGGCTGCAAGCCTTGGCCAATTCATTTCTCCCGCCACATTAAATGTATCGGAAAAACTGGAAAATCATGTAAAATGCATGAGTGAACCAAAAGGGTAACGAGCTTGGGTCTGCCCTCTATTCATGAACACTGGTTGAATATATGAAGCTTGTAAAGGCATAAAATCCAGAAAACAGCCCCCAAAAAAATATTTCAAGCAAAATCTGTGTTGTCAGGTTTGGGTGGGAAGAGGCCAATTTGGGTAAATATAACGTAATTTTAAATCACGAAACTACCGGAAGAAAACGCATTCTACTTGCACATACATACACAGAAAGTTTTACGTGAGAATTTGTCGGACAGGTTTAAAGGAAACCACCGCCATGATTTATTTATGAGCCAAGTTTGCGAATTCCAGGCGCGACACATAAACACATGTACTTTGAGCTTCCCTCAATTAAATTTCATGTGTTTCATCATGGCTGCGAAATTCCCTGGCGTCATCAACTATTTTAGTATTCTGAGGCTTTGTCTTTGTGAACTTGGATCTTCCTTCAAATCTGTATATATATATATGTAATCTTCGTAGGCACCCAAAAAGTCGTTTGTTGTATTCAAAAAGGTTCTCCTGCTTTTACCATGCTTTCAAAGGCTACTTGAGAGTTGTGAATTTAAAATTCTGCATCAAGTACCAACTACATACTTACTGACAGAGCATGAATTCTCCTTAAAAAACCAACTTTTATATTGTACTAACTGGTAACGGGAAGGCAAAAGTACAAGTGGTAACAGTTCTTGTTGGTGGCGGCTCAGCATCCTCGAGACTTCAGGCTGGAGTTGGATCGCGTTATTACTGTATTTCCAGTTTCTGGCTATGGTGTGCGGGTGGTCGGTTTTTCTTAGGGATTTTTATTTTGGATTTTGCCCTGGGAATCCCAAATCTTTCTCTCTCGAGCTTTCAAAATAAATCTATATTAATGATGAGAAAGTTGAATAACGTTATGATGATGATGATGATGAGAACCGGATATTTCGTTTGGTAGAAAAACCCGCGATTAGGAGAAAACTTCGATCCCATTTTTACAAAGGGGAAGACTGACTTGACTCCACCAGATGCAAACAGCAAAATGATACTCTCCAACTTGACCGGATACGAATTCAATTCTTTTTCGTGGATTAACCCTCGATTCAGTCCCATCAAGACAGATGAACTACTCATTCCACCAGCGCCGACGCCAAGAAAGAATTCTGCGCCTTCCAGCTATAATTCTGCCAGACATTAATTAATTAATGCCTATATTATGTGTACACGTGAATTGAGGTCTTAAATTTCACAAGTACCTACATTTGATATCTTCAGTCAGATTCAGATATGTGCGAAATTAATTGTTTACCTCAACCAATTCCCTTCCTTCCATGTACCTAAAAACCATATTGTATGCGGGTGTATGAACGTACATGCTTCTCGAGATTGTTTGAGTCTTCAACCGTGATGGGGACTTAACCAGTTGCCTGTAGTTTTGCACTTGAACCCCAGCAAACATGATACTTCCATTAGTAACCTGATGTTACATCAACAAATGCTCATTGACGACGTTCAAATTTTAAATACTTTTGCCCTACAATGTACATATTTACTAGTAGCTAGAATTCCAGCAGCTGAAAAGTTGGCTAATTTTCGCACCCTTTTTGTTCTGCTGTTAATTAAGTGAATCAATTTCGCTTGTATATCGTCAAGTCCCAATTTAATTAAGGGTATAGTAGTAACCTCTTTGTTTATAGCGTAGCAACAAATTTCACCAGCTCGGGCTCGGTTTTTCCAACTTCATCCTATCCACATCCTTATCATCCCTTCAAACAGGAATCCCATTTCCTATTTCGTATCACAAATTTACACATTTCCGGCCATCCGATAATGCATTTGGTTTAAATAGTCACAGCTTAAGTGCCTTTAGTAAACATTATTTTAATTTGTAGTGTATATTTGGAATTATACAAGCTTTTTGTTGCTATTAAAGCTGCTTCATGTTCTCTAGTCGAAATATCATTTTGTAATTTTTGATCAATTTTTTACACACCTATCCATATACAGCTAGTTCGTATATTTTTACCACTTGAACAAGTATATACCGTTGAAGGATCTCGCATAAACTCAAAACGCTTCAACATTTTTCAGGCAGCAATGCGCTTACATCTGAAGAGAAATTGAGAAGCCTGAAAGCTTGAACAAACACTTTCACTTGGTCACAAATTTTGGCTAAGCACTTCCAAGCCAAATGGCATACAACTACTCTACTGCAAAACCTTTAATTTTTGGTTTTAGTACCACCAAATTCCAGCAATTACAGTTATTTTCACATAGACGCCATGCGAATGCAATTAAAAACCGTGCTTGTTAATTGTAATGCTAAACATGTTGCGCATTCCACAGCTAGTATATATATACACAAAGAGCATGAAAATAGCAAATTTCCTCGTCTAGCAAATGTTGACTTCATATCATACTCGGTTTAATTTAATGTGGTCCTTAAACGAAATGTTTCTTGTTTTGCCTATTTCAGAAACATCGAAAAGATGTAAGTAATTTTGACAAGCAGTTTACAACGGAAAAGACGGAACTGACACCGACCGACAAGCTTTTCATGATGAACTTGGATCAGACCGAATTCCAAGGCTTCTCCTTCCTCAACCCCGAATATATTCAACATGTGTAAAAACCAAAAGTCATTTTTCCAAATCCAAAAAGCATGTTCTGCCACCCCCCCTCGCCTTCTTTCATCATTACCCTTTCTCCCTGCGAGTCAATCAAGAATCAACGATAACTCGGATATAAACTACAACTAAACCATCAGGCGCTGATGGGGAATTCACAAAGAAATGTGCGTTTTACCAAGTACCGACTATATACTAATGTACTACCAAATGTTCAATCATGCCGAAGAGGAATCTTGATTACAATCACCATTTCCACCAAAGCTTTAAGAAATTTAGTATACGAAACGCCCTATATATTATAAGAGCCCATAAACGCTGTGTAGCTGTTAAGTAGTAGAAATACTGTACCTTTAATTATTTCCATTGATGGAATGTAAATACTCTGTTGTTGGACCTGACTATAAATTTGGGTGTTTGATGCGATACGGGTTAAACAGATGAAGATGATTTGTCGTTTGTGAGTGTTTAAAAAGACAAGACATATTATTTCGTTTTACAGCACGAAAAGAAATATATGGCAATGGCGAAAAGAATCTTTAGGATAGCCTTTAGACAATATCATTTCAAATTTAGCCAGAGATTTTTTAGCGAGTAATGATTTTGTTCAAGAGCCCGGTTGAATGGGCAGACTATAATATTTAAAAGCCGTTGGATATAAATCACCAAATTGTTCCTAGTACAAAGTATCTAGTATTGTGGGAGAGTGTTATTGAGGAGAGACGTTAGAAAATGGGCAATAATGCTGATGTTGAGAAAAATGCGAAAGTAGATGACGACGACTACGATGACAACGACAAGTATTTCAAGTTGAAACTGTGAGAAAGAAGAAGCAAGGTAAAATTTTGATGTTGAACATGAGGTAAAAATTTGTAAAGAGCACTTGTACACGAGTTGAAAGAGGCGATACAGGGATGTAGACAAAAGAGTTTTTTCCCTTTTTTTGTATGGTTACTGCTATATCGTGTCGTTGGGAGGCTGTTCTAGTTTTTAGAACAATCTATTATTCAGCTACCCATTTTACCTTGCTACTTCTCCAAAGAGATTTCCATGCCTCCATCCAGCCCAATAGATCCTCTTGCCGTTGCTGTCCTCTCTCTTTCCTCTCTTTCTTTTTCGAAACACACAAAAGTTTAGGACACCTGGTGAAAGTGAATTTTTAAACTCGTTCATCCCGTAAGCTTCCGCTCCTTCCCCGTATAGTCTTACGCACACTTTCTCTCTGATAAATGATTCCGAATTTACTTTAATCTTCAATAGAGTATATATATACTCTTGCTCGTCGTCTTCTTGTCCCGCTTTCTCTTCCCTTTCCATCATCCACCACCTGTACCATCTTTCACAGCGTTGCCCTCGAAACGCTCCTGGCGCCATCTTGCCAACCTGTTTCCTCCTTTAGTTTTTTCCACCTCCCTTATTTTTCGTCCCACCTAAAAAGCTACATCATTCCAGAGACAAAAAGTATAATGAAGTATAATAAATTTACCAAGAAGGAGTAGCAGTACTAGTACACAGTATTTCGCTTACAAAAGCTACAGCTATAGTAACAATGTTAATAGACTCTAATTTGACAAGTAACAGACAGGCAAGTTTGCGAAATTCTCGTCTTATATTTTCTAGGAAACCATGATTCTTTAAACAGGCCGCCACAAAAACTTAAAAAAATAAAGTCCAGCCAAAGGAGGTTGCGAAATTTTAATATTGCAAATATTAAGTTGATTATGTATGTATGTTTGTTAAATATGTTTGGACAGTCTCACGATGGATTTGTGTTGTCAAAAAGAATTGGCTATTAAGGCTAATAATTTTTGGCAACGCTATGTATTCTATAGTCTACAGCTTCATTTGGCAAACTCGGTTGGTACGAGTGTATATTTCTAAAGTAATTTTATGATTCATGATAATCTTGTGCTGTGATTACTTTCTAACGTGACCTCACCAAGTTAAATATCTTAAACACTACAACGGCTACTACGAATACAAGAAATGAAGAGAAGGAATCGTCGAGACCTTTGGTGTGCTAAACTATGGAATATTTAAAATGTTATATAATTACATCTCTATCGTATCGCCATGACCAATTTAAGTTTCCTCGTCAATCAAGCTGTAGAGCCTATGCCTATATCATTGTTCATTACGATAATTTGTGTTCAACTCTCTTATATAAATAGTGTTCAAATGGAAGAAGCTGCGGCCTCAAGGTCAGGCCCTGACCCGATACGAAGCTCGTGTAAATGTTTCCTCGTTCTTATAACCTTGCTCAGCCAGTCAGTAGAATGTCGGTCAGTTTCAAGTAAAGTATCCATAGCCATAGCAACGTAACATTTACGAAAATCCCCATTGAATTATGAATCTCGTAGCCAAAAATCCTTGAATAATCCTCCGTCTTTGATAATCCTGCTTCACGTTTCTTGAAGCTACTACGAGTCAAAAGTTTTGACTGAAAGTCATTCGGTTCCCTGCTAACAATTTGGTTGCCCTAGCATTTTTCCAAGTTTTCGACAACAGTTAATCGGCCTATAGGAAAAGAGTACATTTAAGTTGACTTGTTGTACTTGTAATTAAGGTAATGGTAAAAACCATTGTTTGACTTGCACCGCCCCGCTGGAACCCGATCGGCTCCTCCACCCTGTTACGTACAACAAGCCTTGTCCTTGGCTACATTGACTGTAGTCGGCGTTTGCAATGAAAAGACTTCCTGTAAAAATCGTTTTCCTCTGTAATTACATTACTTACTTAATTAATTAGCGATACAAGAGCTACTACTAATACTACTCCTACTTATACATATTGATGATTGATCAAATGATGCGTAAACCTTCCGCCAGCCTTACTGTTGTACATGTTAGTAGGTCGCAAAAACTCATAAGTACGAAAGAGATTTTAGTCGATGGGTGCAGTCAGTTACGTTGTCAAGTTACGTGTCGGTATTACCAAAATGTGTACTAAACGCAATTTGGTTTCAATTTAATTGTAACCTTTGATTGTGTGCCAACTGGTTTATAAAGTGTGTAATGTCATGGGACCTTATGCTATGGGAATAAACTGAAAACATTAAATACTGGGCTTACTTAGTCTTCCCGTAAGCTCATATCAAACCCTTGTTTACATGCAACGTTCTAACAAAACAATCGTTACCCACGTGGTTACGTTTGCTCTCGTAACTCCGCCCAGCGCAACAATTACGCCAAAAGTTTGTGTACTTGTACAGGTAAGACGAGAGTTTTGGCGGGAAGTTTCCTCAGCGGTAAGACTACAAGTGTCGTGCATACGCCGCCCTCATCTCTCGTTCCTCTCTCTCTCTCCTCATCTCGGCCTTGGAATCTCCCCTTTGATACCCTTTTATCATTAACGTTTCGAAGGAGATGCTACGTTTGCAAATTTTCATCCTCTCCTCCTCCAAGTTTTGAATTTTCCGCCTCCCAACAAGGCATCGTCCGTACACTTTTGTACTCCTCACTGTACTCACGAGTAAGTTGGCTCTCAAGAGCCTTCCTCCCATCTCCTCACCAGACGCCGTATGCTGACGCATCTGAGCATAGGTACGCACTTATGTATGTATCGTGATATGTATACTGATGGCGCTTGGTCCCTATTGTACACACCACCTCACAAGCTTCGGAAAGCTGCTCACAGCTCCTCTCTTATGGCGGTCGCAGGCGCAAAGCTGCAGCTTAGCCGGTGGTAGGTATACCGTAGCATGTGCGGTAGCGCGGCTACTCTGCGGGAGGAGTCGATTGGTGCATCCTTGCGTGGCAGAGAGAAGCTCTGAGGGAGGATAGTTAAATTGGCTCGGTATTACGTGTATGTTAAGTATGTACACCAAATGTTTCCCAGTTATCCGAGCTATGGCATCGTCAACATTGTAATAATCCCGCTCCCGGTTCTAAAATTTTAGTTGGAGAGGTCACTTTTTCAAGTGTAAAAATTGATAAAGTGAACTATTGGTTGATGTAGCTGCGTGGTTGGTTAAAGCGGAACGTTTGTGTGTTGATTGGGACGGGAAAAGGTCCGTAGGATTCGGAACGGAGGACAGTATCATGTCTTCGGTTAGTTATTAAAGGTGCGAAAAAGCCTCAAGAAGAAAATGTAAGTTTGACTGGCTGTTTGTGTACGTCGGGAAAAGCGTAAGTGTGTGCGAATTTATAGTGACTTTTTGACTGGACGTGATCTGCTGCTGCAACTAAAAGCGTGATTATAGTTTTGCCGTGCTAAGTAATGTATTATTCGGAATGAGCATTTTGTGTATATATATCTCGTCCCATCATACGGCGGAACTACAGGAACGAAAGCTCGGAAATAAAAACCACGGGAGGAAAGTGAGAAAGTCGAGAGAAAATTTTTAATTCTGATTTACAACAACAACAACAACAACTTTCTTCGTGCTTGTCTATCTGCTCCATCAAGTGATTTCCAGAACACATCAACATGTGAAAGTAAGTTTCGACAAGAAAAACTCGATTCAAAAGTGTTGTAGCCGCCCGGGTAATGCTGAGGGGTATTCAGAAATTTGTTAAGATGGTCATGTCATCATTCCGTAACATGGTTACAACGATACCATTGACATTCATTGACCGGTTTACCGGGTAGTACGTGTTTTACTGGAAATTATGCTCGAGAAAACCCATTTTGTTCATGGGGGTTCGGAAAACTTGACGATTTCGATTGAAAACTTTATGCATTACGGGGAATCACGGATAACAACGTTACTGAATTGAATATCCAGACATTCGTTGGTAATTTCTAATGATGTTGGGATTTTTTGTGGTTTAGGAAAGAAAAGGAGCGTGTATTCAACCAGTAACTGAATGTCGGAGGCAACGGTGTAAAACTGTCGTCATGAAACGTGAAAGGGTCATGTTTGGGAATGACTTTTAGGCTACTCTACAACTTGCTATTCAGAGGGTGGTGTTTCTGAAAAGATTAAAATGAGTGAAGTAACGGAAACTGGTCGCCCGCGACGAAACACAAGGCAGTCGGGGAGACTGTCTCAGTTGAACAATGGAAGTACACCGAATTCTGGCGTGTCCACACCAACTAGTACAAATCCGTACAAAAAACCTACATATTACAATTCTCGGGAAAAGGGTACCCCACCAACGACTCCTTCGTCGATGACGACACCAAGAGGCAGAGGTCGAGGGAGAGGAAGGCCCCCAGGATCCGGTTCTGCCCGTGGAGGTTCAAGAGGAAGAGGTTACAGACCTGAGTGCGTCGCTACAAGAGTATCTGATTCCGGCGGTGCTGCCGCTAGAAGACCTAGTACAAGAGGGAAAAAGAAGAAACGTGGTGGTTATAGCTCTCATACGGATTACCATTATGGTTCGGATTTTGAGTCTGATCAAGTCGAGTCTGAGCCAGAGCCACAAGAGCAGTCGGATTCGGACAGTAATCAATCTGCCGATGACACTTTGGAACGTGAGTTGAGCAAAACTATGTTGTTATTAAATGTGTTGCAGAGAGCTAATAAGCTGAAATAATCCGTTTCCTTGCAGTTGAAGAAGCAGTAGAAAGTGATTCTGATGATAGTTCGGTTGCCTCATCAAGACCGGTCAGACTTCCTAGCCCTCCGGTACCTTTATGGCTGGACGAGGAAAAGAATAGTCATGTGGAAGAACTTGAAATCCCAGAGTCTTCGGATGATCTGTTGTTACCTCGAGATTTAGTTGTTAAGGCTGTGTCCATCTATGAGCCTTTACGTAGATTTCATCAGCTTGTGCGACTGACGCCCTTCAGATTCGAAGACTTTTGTGCAGCCTTATCGGAAGCAGAGCAGAGTTCTCTGCTTGCAGAGATTCATATTCAGTTACTCAAGGTACGACTTTGAAGAAGCTTGTGCATTATGATCTCCCACTTTACAAACCTGATAATTGTTTGTGTTTTTGCAGAGTATTCTGCGAGAAGAAGAAGCCAATGGGACCATGTTTGGACCACCAGACTCCAAAGACTCTGTTCAAGCAATTCTGTTCTTTATGGATGGAATGACATGGGCGGATAGTTTACGTGCTTTCATGGAGAGTGATCCAGCGTGGAGTGATATCTTAAATGTGATTACTAGTGTCGAGTATCCATTGTGTGGTCCTAATGTTCGAATCAAAGTGCTCATGTGGCTGGTGGAAATGTTCTTGGCAACTAACTCTGTAAGAGAAGCCCTACTTGCAGAAGGGAATATCAGACACGAGGACCATTGCCGGCACTGCAATCGCTTAGGAGAACTTATCTGTTGCGAAACATGTCCAGCAGTATATCATTTGGGATGTATCGATCCACCCATCAAAGATGATGAACCACCTGACGACTGGAGATGCACTATTTGCGTTAAAAATCAGGTATTTCATTGATTCCCATCGACGAAAAAATCAATGCTCCATAAACGCTAATCGCATATTTCCGAATAGGTGCTTGGCGTATCTGAATGCGTTTCTGAGATGGAAAAAGCTGGTCTTCTCATTAGGCATGATAAGCTAGGGTATGATAGACATGGTCGAAAGTACTGGTTTCTAGCCCGACGAATTCTGGTGTAAGTAGCAATTTATTGTTAACAAATGTGTATCATCGTCATTCAACCTAAACCGTTATTGTTTAGACTCTAATTCACCAATGTATTTTCCACAGGGAAAGTGATGATGAGTCCGAGGTCTGGTACTACTCAACGATGTATCAAGTTGAAGAACTATTGAGTCAGTTGGACTCCGAGCTTTATGAATCGGAGCTATATGACGCTATCGAAACGCAGAAAGATGAAATCTTCCGGCAAATGGGGATAACCGAGAAAGTTACTAATTCAGTAAAGGGTCATAAGAAATCATACATCGATGCCGAAAACGGTAACTCATGTTCGTCGCTTTATTCTACATCAACAGAACTGCAGTTTAGTTATAGCAGTGTTATTAAAGGTAATTAATTTTTCGTTGTAGCTTACCTGAAGAAAGTGCATGAAAGACGGTTGCTGCTTCTACAAAGTGAAGAGAGTCAAAAGACTCATCAAGAAGAGGAAGAGCAGAAAGTCAAAAGGCTAGAAGAGGAGGAAAAACAAAAGGAAGAAGAAGAAGTTCGGCGAAAAGACGAAGATGAGAAGCGTAAGATTCGCGAAGAACGTTTAAATCGAAGGAACAAGGTCAAATTAGGAGGATTTGATCCTGACGATTTCGACACATCGCCTAACTTCGACACATCATACAGTTTTGACGAGAGAGATGGAAATAAGGTAAGTTCTTTTGTAGGTTTGAGTTTGAGCCTTGTATTGTAGATCAAAACTCAAATTTACCGCTGTTTAATTTAGATGGATGACTTGAGTGGCTCCCCTCCTCCTCCATCCCTAACGAAGGAGGTAGAAGATGAAGATGACAAGGAAGTCCAGCCTACCGATGAGGATCACAAGGAAATCAAGCCTGCCGACGAAGGTGACAAGGAAGTCAAGCCTATCGATGAAGATGACAAGCAAATCAAACCTACCGATGGAAATGCTACTGTTAAGGAAGAAACTCCAGATTTTGACGGAACTCAAGTTACTCCTATGGAGGTGGATACTGAAGAAAAGAAAAACGAAGATTCACCAGATCAGAAGAGTACTGAGAATGACACAACCAAGACGAACACTGGGATTGCAACCGAGAGTACTACTGGTGACAAAGACCAGAACACTAGCGTTGCTGATACCGTTGAGCCCAAAGAGTCATCGACTACACCAGCGGGAAAGCTCAAGTCCAAGTCCTTGATCTTAGATATGGACGGCGAAGAAAGGATGACTCGAAACAAATCCTCTGGGCTCTTCAAGCTGGGTCAGGAACACGCGTATCGAACATACGTGAACCTTTACAGTGCAAACTCGTTGGCTTTAAGTCGAGCTCAGCACAACGAAGAAAGAGACAAGAAGCGACATATGTCCCATAAGTTCTCCTTAACTACCGCATCAGAATGCAAGTGGGTTGGAAACGTGTATGGATCGCGAACTACAGTTCTGCAAGTCATACGACAGACCATCTTGAATTTAGAACACGCTGTTCCGCATGCATTGATGCATGTGAATTGGGCGCAATTGAAGAAATCTTGGACTTCAAGTGTCAATCTGGCGGTTTCAGCTACAGAACTTTCAGCAGCTATGATGATGCTGTCTAACTGTTTACGGTCTGCGGTCTACAACACTATTTGGGTTGAAGGAAGCGGTCACATCAAGCTTATGAGGGTAACGTCCTTGGAAAGAGAGGAGCGGAAGAAAATCGAGAAAAGAGACAAGAAAGATCGAGATGAAGAAGAAGATCGGTTACGAATGATGCCTCAGTTTGTCAAGTATCCAATTCATCCAAAGCATCAAGTTTGGAAGCAAAAAGGAGAAGAATACCGAATTCACGGTAGCAGAGGCTGGCTGTGGCTTGCAACGTCAAGACCTGCTAAACCTCAAGACTGCAGAAAGATGGGCTTACTAGCGGGTCCCCATAAGCATGTAATTCAGGTGAAGAGCGACACAGGAAAAATCAAGACTATGCTAATAGACCCGAATGTGTTCGATAAATTAATGGCGAAGAGATCCGCCACTGCCAAGAAAACCGAAGCCTCGACGTCCTCCAGCAACGGGTCCAGTGACATCACATCTGACGCCAGTTCTCCGAAATCAGTTGGTGAGAATTCTGACCTCAAGGAAGAAAACATCAGGGTTAGTACGGATGGGCTGGACACACGAAACGAAAGTGCAT
This sequence comes from Sphaeridia pumilis, assembly GCA_034698345.1. Taxonomy (NCBI): domain Eukaryota; kingdom Metazoa; phylum Arthropoda; class Collembola; order Symphypleona; family Sminthurididae; genus Sphaeridia; species Sphaeridia pumilis. Next base: position 20,511 of record JAQGBJ010000245.1, read on the forward strand.
CAGACGATTCAAGTGAAGCGGAACCGCCACAAATTCAAGAACTAGAGTCACAGAAAGAAACTTCTGCGTCGACCGAAGGTGCGAAAAGCGAGTCTGATACAACTCAGTCGTGCAAAAATGTTGAAGATCCGACACCAAAGTCCGATGACACTGTAGGAGAGGAAACTATGGAGATCAATGATGAAATCGAAACTGAAGCTCATGGCATGGAAAAAGTCGAAGATGAAGTTGCAGCAACGGATAAAAAAGAATCTGGAGTTCTACTTAAGGATGGGACCGATGAAGAAGCAGGTCCGTCCAGCGATAAAGTGGAAGATGAAGTCGAACCGTCTCAGACGAATGTTGGTAAAGAAGAGTCTAAATCAGTTAAGCCGACGAACATCCTCGACCATCATGCCATAGATACAAGCAAAGGTATTGGAGAAAAGCATGAGGAAGTTAAAGAAGACAGCAAGAAAGTGCGCACAGAACTTGTGAATGTATCATTAGGCATCCAGTCAACTAACAGAATTCAGTATCCGAAAATTGCTCACCGAAGACCGAAATTGGACACTTTGCTAGCCCGCCGCCTTCGACTTCAAGCTCAAGAAGAGGAAATGTTGAGAGAAAAGTTTGGAGAACCAACTTTAGAGAAACTGAAGACTGTGATGCAACCAGATGTATGGAAAGAGAAAGCGGAAACCGAATTCAAAAAGCTGGAGGCATCTTTTCCTCTCGCAGCTTCGTATGCCTTACAGTGCTACGCTTATGAATGTAGAAGCGAGCAAAATCAGTCTACTGAAAACCGAAAATGCAGGTGTTATTCTCCAATGTGCAGGCTCAAGTTCGTGATACAGGAAGCTCAGCGGAGGAGAGTTGAAGCGAATGTCTTGGCTGAAAAAGAAAAATTCGACAATTTGATTGAACAGGTCGACTCTCTTCGAAATTACACAAAATCCTCATCGGCGAAGAAAGTATCATTGAAGCAGCCCCTGGACGTCAGTAAAAATCAAAAGGCTCCGATTAAGTATCCGATATCGTCATCTTTCATTACGAAAGTGACGAAAAAGCCTTCAATATTCGCTATCCCCCCTCACGAGTTGCGCAAGTTGGCCAGAACTGGAGGACGTACTTGCTCACCGACTCCATTCTCATCGGTAGTGAAAACAGGAGCTAACAGTTGGGCATGGCCATATCCATGCGGACGTCCCTATTTCAAGACTTGTTGGCAATACCGGACAGTGCATTCAAACTCTTTGGCCGCTGTTGCCCTGCAACTGAGGATACTGTACGCTGCTATTCGTTGGGACGACATAGTGGTAAGTCTCTATTGCGCTTGTACAGTTTGCTAAGTTGTTGTAGAAGAATGCACCATACCATAGGTATACAAAATTTGCTCTATTATTGTAGATGAAACCCCCCAATTTCGATGGCAAGAACCAAATTACTACAGACACAGAAATAGTCACAACAGAAATTCTGCAACATCGATATCTGGGGCGATTCCAGGAACGGGTGCAGTACCTTCGCAGGAAGCACCTGGTGCCTCTGGATGCTCCCAAAACTATTAGAGGTGAGCAAATGTGATTGGTCAGTTAATTCAACGAGAGAGTACAGTTAGTTCAGTATGATTTTCTTTACTTTGTAGAAGTAACACCGTCTCGCAGTGGACTGAGAAAGCGAAAGAAGGTGGATGCGCCAGATCAAACTGACCCACTGATTACAGAAGAATGGGTCGAAGAAGACCATGTCGAACTTTGGGAAATCAAGCTGTATCATGACAAGCAAGATCGAAAATTCGAAAAGAAACCGGAAACACCTGTGACTGGGATGACCAGTACAAGAATAGTGCGAAGACCTGATAAGTACGACCCTTCGAATATTCCTTCAAGTTCTCCTAGAGTGAGTGGAGATGTTAAAGAGATACAAGAAACTGCAGAAAAAATGCAGAGAGCTGTACATCAGTCCAAGCGCGATAACCATGCAAAAGCGAACAGTTTGCAAAATGGAAAGGCTCCGATGCCAACTGCATCTCAACAGTTACAACAACAAAATGCTCTAGCATCTAGTCTGAGATCATATCCTGTATCAGGAGGTGCAGGGACGAAAAAGTACATCATTTCCAAGCCTGGTCAACCAGGAGTTGCTAGCGCTATCATTAGCACCACTGACTCCAGCGCACCTGGAATATTGAACCGCAAAATTCCTCTAGCCAGAACTCCCGGATCTCCAGCTACAAAAACCACAGAAATCTTAGCGAAAATCTATCCCACTCCAAATGGTCAAAGGCTAGTATTCCAAACGCAACCTCACGAACTAACAGCTACAGTTCTTGCCCAAATCCAGGAGCAGCTTCAGGGTCTGACGGGGTTGACTGCCGGGGCAACAATTTCGTTTCACATACAGCAACCTGTGACAACTGTATCAACTCCGCAGAGAGTTATCAGCACCATTTCTTCAGCAAGTTCTATGCTCCACGCAGGACCCACAAGGGTGCCAAGTTCAACCCCTATTGTGCAAACATTCAAGACGGTCGAAGGGCCGAATCTTCCGTCAACAACCGCTGTTACTACCATTACGACTCTTAGTACTTCTACTCCTGCTTCGGTAACTAACCAGGTTATTGGAACTAGATTAGCTGGACCGATAACCTTCAAAAAGGTTGTAAGAAACGCAGCTGGTGTTGAAGAAGTCATCCAAGTGGTGAGCGCTAGTGGAACTCCCCAACCAAATACAACAGTCGGTCCTGCAACGGTTACATCAGCCGGTGGGTTCGCTAACGTACAACGACCTAATGAAACGATTGCTCGAATAATTACTGGAGGGCAAACTCATCGAATAGTTGTCCAAAGCAGCACGCAGGAACTTACTCCTCAAGTGATAGCCCAAATACAAAACCAGATTCAAGGGTTGCCAGGACTTCCCGTTGGGACACCAATACCAATACAGATACAAACTACACATGTACCCAACTCTGCCGGAGTTGGAGGTAGACCCCTTCTACAGACGCAGACGTTAATTGCTCAAAAACCTGCAGGAAAACTGCAACTAAGCGTACTACCTCCTTCGGGATCAAGACCTGGTGCTCCGGCTGTTTCTGCTAGTGGACTATCGAAAGATGTTAAGATTGCAACTTCACCTGGTCTTATACGAGCTTTACATCCGTTGTCTTCAGTTTCTGCAACTCCTACAACGACGATTGTCCATAATCGACAATCTTTATCCGCCTCTTCTTTGACTCCAAATATTCTCAAACTGACACCGGGAACTACTGTGGTCACAAGTCAACAACTAATCAAAACACCTGATGGAAAACTCCAAGCAGTCCAACTTGTTCAGCCTGCGGCGGGCATTTCGCAAATTGTGGGAACAAACAGTAGAGTTGTCGGAAACACGCTGGTCACTCCCGGAGTGGCAGTTGCTACTTCTTTGCCACTCACTTCCGCTGTAAGCACGCCATCAGCTTTGAAAGTGCAAACTTTAAATGTTTCCGCCGATGCCTTGAAGAACGTCATTCCAGGATCTCCAGTACAAATTCGACCAGCGCCGCAAGTTCCTTCTACCTTAATCACATCTATACAAGGAAATAGTCCAGCAGCTGTTGGAAGTAATGCAACCATCATCAAGCGGAGCAATTCGAACATTAGAAATGCCACACCGACAGGTGGTGCTCCAAGCGTTTCTGTCAGTTCAGCTGCTGTGCCCATGAAGACTCAGGAAATTTTCGCTAAAGCTGTTCAAACTACGGAGGGTTTGAAGTTTGTTCTGCAGACTAATGGACACGAAATGCCGCAAGCTCTGTTAGCCCAAATTCAAGCTCAGCTTCAAGGGATGAATGTCGTACCGGGCACAACAGTTTGCTTTCATATCAAGACACCTGATACTAGCCAGGCTGTGGTACCCTCCCCACTGTCAGCATTGCGTCCATCACTTCCGGTATCAACTTTGCCTGGCTCACCCTTGAAAATTCACCCTGCCACAATTACTACAACTGCTGCTACAACAGCTCCATCAGATCCGAAGTTGACTACATCCAGTCTACATTCTCAATCGGAAATCAAGCAGAATGTTATGCCGATATCACCAGCTGTGACGCCCAGGCTAGCTAGCCCAATCGTGCTGAAAAAAGTTGTGCAACAACAAATTCCTGAAGCTTCCCCAGCTCCAGTGTCAGAAGTTATTCCCATCTCTGGAAGCGACGCTGCGCTGAAAGTCACAAACCAGAAACCCGCAGATGCAGTCACAAGAATGTTCTCAGAAGGGAATACGCCAAAGATCGTGGTGCAAAGCAATAACCCCGAAATCAGTGCGCAACTAATAATGCAGATTCAGAATCAACTGCAAGGAATGCAAGTGCCCCCGGGAGCAACCATTCCTCTGGAAATTCAATCTTCTACAGGAGCTATAATCAATTCAGCAACGATCAGTGTGACAGGACCAGGAACCCCATCGACAAACACAGCACTACCCAGCCAAGAACAGAAGCAGGTTGCTGACTCCAAACTGGCAGTGGGGGCTGACGCTGTAGCTAAAGTCAACGAACAAAGCAAATCGGTAGCTGACAATAGTGGCTTGCAATCTTCAGCTCCCAAAGTGATCGCCAGCTCAACCTTGAAATCTGTGACACCTGTGAAGATTACTCCCTCGCCTTCAAAGCTGGGTCAACAATTTTTGAACGTTAGTGACGGAAGAATAGAAGCGACTAAGAAGGTCCCGGAAACAACATCTCCTGCTGCTAAACCTGTGTCGCAGAGCTCTATTTCATCTCCTTTAAAATCAACCGTTGCCACACCACCACCGAAAACTCCTTTGAAGTCTGCCACGGGGTTACCATGCAACATTATGCAGGAGCAAGTGAAGTTTACCCCTGTTAGGGATATTGCAGCGGCGCCCATTCTTGCTAACGAGCCTGATATTTTGAAAGACTTCATGCCAACTTTTAACGCACTCGAGGATTCTATGCCTGCCCCTGATAAATCCAACGTTGCACAAAGTATAGTTTTCAATGATCAACAGTTTCTGAAAGCCCTTGATGACAAAATGGAAGTACCAACTCCTGTGCCGGAAAAGGAATTGCCTCCAGCCTTTCTGGCACACGTAGACGCACATGACATACCACCTATGCATGCAGTTGAAGAAGTGATAACAACCGTTACTACACCAACCCCTACGGTTGCTCAGAGAACGACGACCCGAAACAGAAGAGGTAGGAAACCTTCCGTGGTGACACCAGCGACCAAGAAGATAGTTACTCCTCCAGCAAAAGCGAAGAGTAAAGATCTTTCTACAAAGGTTCAAGCCCTGCACCAGCGTACTTCAGCTCTGTCGAAGCAAAAAGACCTTCTAAAGAAAGAGATGTTGAAAAAGCGTGGTTTACTGGAGCAGCAACTTCAAGAAGATATTCAAGTGAGAACTGGAAGACAACGGTATGTAGCATTCAATGTGAACAGCGGTTACATGTATTTTACATTTTTTTACAGAAGAAGATCACGCCTGTGGTACCTGCAGCTACAAGTAGTGGTGGTTCGGTATGTTGATGAAGTTTAGCATGAGTTTTGACGAAAGGATTGTCCATAATAAGTTTTTGATCTTGATGTTTTCGTAGGCGAGGGGAAGAAAGTCATCCTTGATTGAACCCTCAACTGCGCCCCCTCCAGCAAAGAAGCAGAAGTTATACTGCGTTTGTCAAAAGCCGTATGATGAAACGAAATTTTACGTGGGCTGCGAAAATTGTTCAAACTGGTTCCATGGAGATTGTGTTGGCATAACTGAAAAGATGGCCAAAAAAGTGTCCGAATATATATGTGCTTCTTGTCAAGTAGATGAAGAAACGAACAAGCTGTATTGTTTGTGCCGACAACCGTATGATGAATCTCAGTAAGCTTTAGTTAACTAAATCACCAGCATTTTCTTGTGCATTGATGCAATATGGACGGTATTAATAAGGAATGGTTCTAGGTTCTATATTTGCTGCGATAAATGCCAAGATTGGTTTCATGGACGATGCGTGGGGGTTCTGCAAGCAGAATCTAAGCAAATCGACGAGTACGTTTGCCCTAATTGTGATTCAAGGACATCGTTAAACCACGCAAACTTGAAAACGTTGAGCTTTGACGATTATGCTCTCGTCACAAAGTTGTTGAAACAGATACAGGCTCACAAATCGGCATGGCCTTTTTTGGAGCCTGTGGACCCAGCTGAAGCACGCAATTATTATCGCGTAATTAAAAATCCTATGGGTATGTTATCTGCTTCAAATTGTGCTGTTTTTCTCCCAGAATTATCCTAATAGCATGTTCTTTTATATGCAGATCTGAAAACTATAGAAATGAAGATGGAATCGAAGAAATATTCAAAATTACGGGATTTCATAGGAGACGTCACAAAAATCTTCGAAAATTGTCGGTATTACAATCCGCCCGAGTCAGCATTTTACAAGGCGGCTGATGCGTTAGAAGCATTTTTTGCACAGAAAATAACCCTCCTGCGACAAAAACTGGTGTAAAATTTACGTTGTAAATACTAATGTCTAAATGACTAACATTCCATGGTAGAAACTTTCATGGGTAAACCCAGTCATTATACGTTATAACTGTTTTGTAGTTCATGTGAAAGTCGGGTAGTTTTGAAGATCGAGTCGGACTTTTGCGTACTAGCTTACTCTCTTCATTGTACTATTACCCTCTGTTACGTTAAGTTTGGTATCCAGATTTTAAGATTCGTTAAGATATTGAATTTCGTTGTTCAAGTCGTCTTTTGCCACAAAACATTGGTTTTCATGTGATCAGTTTATAGTTATGTAAGATCTTCGGTAATTGTATCTCTTCTGGAACACCTACGTCACTATGAGTGTCTTATGATGTTAAAATGGGAAATCCAGGAGAATTTCGCTACCCTGCAACGTCCTGTTTCACTCAAAGTGAACAAAAACTAGTTGTTATATTTATATCCTAATATCACATTTGTTGAAATACATTATGATGACGATAAAAACTCATCCTTATAGTCAAGTCATTTAGCATCACCTGTTAATGCCTAAGTATGTAGGTTTTGTTACATGTTGTTACAGAAAAGAGTTAGTTGAATGTATGTAGTAGTCTACAAACGGCAAATTATGTAATAACTCATTTGTATACACTGTTGGACTATAAATTTTGTATTTGTAGGGTAATCGATGTAATGGTATTCATTTAGAGATAGAAATAGAGGGACTCTTTGTACTTATAATATATATCATGACTTGGCATTGCTGGTGGTTACGTAGGGAAGGAAATTTAACCCTTTTAATGACATTTCTTAAAAGCGAAGTTTGAAATTTTGTAATGTTCCGATAAAAATCGTTTGCATTAAACATACAGCCAACCAGTTGGTTTTATTTAGAATTTGGAAGTAACATGTATTTATGTACTTGTTCACTGACGTATAATCCTTTAAGCACAATATCTGAAGCAGTATCTAAATCTAATCTAAAGCACTCCTCATGCATGAGGATAGGAGATGCACTATATAGCCACATTAGATCACCATATTCCATGGGCTAGTTTGTATGCTAGAAGTATGACCTCTCAGAAATAATGCTCATAATGATAAAGCTCTTCAACGTAATACGCTACATATAACATAACATGGTAATTAACTATTTACACAGCTGCCATGGCAAGCCAGGTCGTCCAAATGAACTGTTTGGCATGGAGTTTGCTAGGTAAGTGTAGTGTACTAGAGTCATACCATTATCCCTTCACTCGAGTACGGAAATTCTACATGATTCTGCTTGGCATTGTACGCTTAGAAAAGCTTAAAGATTCTGCGTTATCTTGATCCTCTGTTTAACTTTCTGCAGATATTTCTTGGACACATTTCTCTTGGCATTACCCGACCCATAAAACGTAATGGGACAGCAAATGCATTTTCGAAACTCTGCAGCATTTTCTGTTGATTTTTAGCCTTTGTTTGTGCAGCTCAAAAGGAACGTTTGTTTGTTTACGTCTTAAGAAAGTGGCGGCAGTGCCAGGATGGTGAAAGCACACTTTCCAACGGCAGCCCATAAGACGACGAGGAGGAATGGGCGAGATGAACATGTGACGGACAATAACAAAACCTCCCAGCAGCAGCAGCAACCTGCCACACTGCAGTTGAACTGGTCAGCAGACGAAGTGTTTTACATCGCGAATAGTGCTTCGATTATGTCGCAGTCGTCTCGAGGTAATTGAAAAATTGTAACAAAAATTTGACCGTTTTCGAGTAAAATGTCTCAGTTAAATAACTGGAACCATTTGCACAACGACGAAGACGACGCACATCATCCCGCCAATCGAAGTACCAGTAGCCCTTACAGCCCTTGGAATTCGCGAAATGCCAGTAATTTGTGGTGGAAGCAGAAAAAGTATTCCTTTGTTAAATTATGGATACTTGCCCTGATCCTGTTGATTACTTTGCTATGGATTGCTGTTCTTTATTTGCTTCTCATACCCCCGCAAACTCCCAACAAGTTTGAATGGTGGGTTGGTGAAAATGAAAATGGCAATAATACCAGCTCGCCCGTTGTGAACAACAGGCCAATTATAGGTATTTTTAAAAACAAAGTTTGTTTCCATCCTCCGACAATCAGGATCATGAATTTTCCTAAATGATTTGGTTTCATTTTCAGGAATTCTTGCCCAAGAGTACCAGTTTTACAACCACCATGATTTCCATGGAATCTTGCCAACGGACCGAAAGGAGGATAACGAAACCTCGTACATTGCAGCGTCGTACGTCAAGTTCATCGAAGGTGCTGGAGCTCAAGTTGTTCCGATTTTGTAAGTTTCCACGGAGGCAAATCTCAAGAAACTGTAACTTGCATGATGGGGAATTTGTATTTGTTCTTATAACTGATAGCACTAATGACAAGTTTCATTCATAATTCTTTTGTTTTTGTTCTTTCAGAATCAATGGGAACGAAACCTACTTGAAGTTCATGTTTGAACGCATCAACGGGTACGTAAGGTTCTATTTTTGAAGTCCTTTCGGTATTTATCAAGATGAAAAGTCGAGTGTTTTGTATCCGCTAATGATATGTCTAATTAAACATTACAGACTGTTGTTCCCCGGCGGAGCTGTGCCGTTAGACGATACTTCCAAGTTTGGACAAAGTGGGCGTATCTTGTATAACCTGGCATTAGAAGCAAACAAGAAAGGAGATTATTTCCCAGTATGGGGAACGTGCCTAGGATTCGAGTTTATGATGTTCGCAGCGGCTGACTACAGAGAAGTTCGAACAGACTGCGCTTCGTGGAACGTTAAGAATCGGCTGAAATTTACTGAACGTAAGTTCTTCATTACATTTTCGAACAATATATAACAGGGACCTTAAAGCAATATTGAGATATAACTTCAGGGGCTGCATCCAGCAGACTGTATGGCAATGCCGATCGAGACGTAATTAAAGCCTTGGGGACGCAAGATGTCACTGTCAACTTTCACAAGTTTTGTGTGACGCCCGAAAACTTTACCAAATTCGGAATTGACAAGACTTACAGAATCCTGTCTGTAAACTATGACCCTGTGGCCAACTTGACATATGTGTCATCTGCGGAGTCCAAACAGTATCCCTTATATGCCGTTCAGTTCCATCCCGAAAAGAATATCTACGAGTGGACGTCAAAGGAAATTATTCCGCATTCACCAGAAGCTGTTGAATCCGCCCAGTACTTTGCAAACTTTTTTGTTTCGGAAGGTAAGATAGCTGACGTTTGCCCTTGTTACGATTCTGGTCGCCATGTTTCTGACCTTACTGACTGATTATGATACTGTAACTTTTAGCCCGTAACAACAGCCACAAGTTCGACACCGAGGATCAAGAACGCCAACATGTGATATACAACTACCAGCCTGCATTTTCCGGAAATGCCGGCTCTACCTTTGAGCAATTGTACTTTTTCAAAATGTAATAGTTTCAATTAACAAACTTCTAGTCATGATCCTGGAGTAACTATCCCAGTCAGACGGGCATTTCCTGGTAATACCAGAATATGCACTAATGCTACGAACGTGATACTAATTTTAGCTTAGTCCTTATGCCATAGTGCCTTAACTACATATACCTACCTGAAAAGTAATTTGAAACTGTGACGACCGTGGTGACATGCACTGACATGGACGTGAGGTCACGCTTTAGTGCTGATTATATGGCCGAAGATTTTTTGTTAGTTTCGTGCTCTTAAGCACTTGATAGTTTTATGATCTTTGTTATTATATGAAAACCTTGTTGACGTTGGTGAAGTTGATAGCTATTAAATATTCTTGAATATTCTGTATAATCTTGGTACGCATGTGCATAGTTAACGGGAAAACGTGCACCAGCGGTATTCTCTTCAGATCCTTTATTCGCCAATGTTTATGTTTTAGCAACTGCAGTCCACGCATACTTAATTAGTATTTTGCTTTTAACCACAAAGCTCCAAGGCACAAGGATACGAATCTAGTCTTTTGAGTCATCTTCAAAACGCTTGAGCTCAGTCAGCTCCTTGTTCGTGTTGCACCATTAAAACTGGCAAAAGCGTTGCCGCAACGCGTGTTCGGAATTAATGGCTCTACGGGCTTTTGCTCATCCATCATCGTATTTCGCTTCCAGTTTCAGTTTGAGCCCTTTTGATATAACAGCCCGTCGAATTCGATCCTTGTCACCAAAACAAATTTGTTCGCGTATAAACACAGTGCTGTTGACGGCATGACAGATATCGCCATGTCAACAATGAGCCGCGCAGGGCCATCACCAACCAAGGCCTTGAGCCTACCTTCAGGATCTCCGAGATCAAGCCCGCCAGCCAGTCCGACTTCTACTCGGGGTCCTCGTTCAGTGTCGTGGAGTTTGCCAAGTCCAAGAAATTCAGTTTCCATCAACTTACCCCCGTTGGCCCTCAGATACCCTTCGATGGTACGTTCTTTTTACTAATCACATGATTCACGGGTTTTCATTTTCAAAACATTACATAGGACTTGGAAGCCCAAAGAAATCCTTCAGAATACCCGGGCTCGCCCGAATACATCGCTTGGAGAAACTTTCACCTGAGCAAAGCCAAACTGTCCGGGATTACGGAGATCGCTGCTGTAATGGCTGGCTTTTCAGTGGTAAGAAACCACAAATTTCCAAACTTATCCAAAGTGACGACAGAGGATTTACAAAATTGTTGGGTTCCGTTCAGGTAGCAACCGTAGAACTCCAAATCAACGAAGACGCCAACCCATACCTGCTCACGGCCTTCGCGGTCGTCACAGCCCTTCTGGTCGCCACCACAATGATGGCTATTATGATCTCAACGTGCATCTTGCCACATATCCAAGTAGTTGCCAAAATGCATCCCGACATTGATCTATCAGAATCGCCTCACGAAAAGCTCCAGTGGTATATCGACATTTCGTGGGTTTTGGCCAATTCCGTCTCCATTTTCCTATTTACTTTGGACGTTGTTATCCTGAGTTGGGTAAAGTTTACCTACTTTTCCGAAGCAGCGTCCTGGTGTGCGACGCTGATAATGGCTCCGGTTCTGGTAATTCTCTGCATTTTCGGAATCGTCTTTTATCGAAACATTATCAAGCATCAGTCACAGGTGTCAGAGCGAAAGTACGAAGAATTGGAGCAACTCAAGCGCCAGTTGGAGTGCACTGAGATTCAACATGTGTAAATGTAATTAACATGACAATAGGAATACAGTCATTAGCCATTACGGATCTTGTCGTCGTACTGTACATTACTACCTGTGATCCAAAATCAGTTTACCTTTGATTGCTCATGCTCAGGTATGTATATCAAGGTAAGAAGTAGCTGTTTGTTAGCAGCAATTGTCGAGTGCGCATCACGTTATCTTCTTGCCACCTAATTGTCATTTAAGAAGGTTGAATTTGAACATCAGTTTCATATCAATCAGAGATAAGGATTATAGTTACTCTTGGAAGGCTGCAAGAAGGGCACAAATCTTGATTAGCTAGACTTTTGGTTAGTCGACTAGGAAACTTACGGATAAGCTTCAATGGTGTGCTTAAAGTCTCTGGGCTGAAAAATTACATGAGCAAAGTTTACAAACTCACCTGTATAAGGAAAGGCGCTTATCTTTTTTCGCAACCTCTATACAACGTGTCTTCAATATCATTTTGTGAGTGTCAGACTGGTAAATCACCAAAGTTGTTTATCGGCTAGCCTTTTAGTAGCCTGTGAGATATTCCAGTCAGATTATGCGTATTTAGTGCTGTCAGAACTATTTTGCCCGTGGCAGTGATCGCTATTTTCCCATAGCTTTGCAAAAAAATCCGTAAAAGCCATTGTTTTTCCTGGATTCTGAACCAGCAGCGCAATGTGATTCCTGCAAGTGAAATCGGAGCATTTCAAGCAATTAGTTCAGAAACAAGCGGCTGTAGCCGAAAATACCGAGCATGGATTTTCTGCAACCTCCGCATTCGCCCATGGTACCTGGCGGCAAAATCCATGGCATCGACACTGCAATTTACTTGTCATGGCGCCGCTTCCATTTGAGCAAGTCAAAGCTGAATAATGTAGCCGAAATGGCTTCCTTCATGGCCGGGTTCTCAGTTGTAAGTCAAACTTGAAAACATTTAGATATATTCAGAAACCAGAAATCTGATACAACTTGTGTGTGGTGCAACAACAGGTGGCGACAGTCGAACTACAAATCAACGAAGGCGGGGATCCAATGCTCCTCGTAGCCTTCTCGGTAACGACTGCAATTCTCGTTGCAACCTCCATGTTGACAGTAATGATTGCAACTTGCATCCTACCTGAGCTGGAAGCCGTGGGAAAAATGGCCAAATACCCGAGCCCTGACATTCAACGATCTCCCCATGACGCTCTCACCAACTTCATCAACCTCTCTTGGATCCTGGCCAACACAGTTTCCTTATTCTTGTTCACCCTCGATGTTATTCTCATGTGCTGGATCAAATTTGAAGCCTTTACAGTCGCCGCTTGCTGGGCTGCCACGGGCGTCATGACGCCCATTCTGCTCATAATCATCATTTTTGGAATCCTCTTTTACCGAGATCTCACCCAACATCAGATCGACCTCTATTCGAAAAAGTTTGAGGAAGTTGCTCACCTCCATGCGAATCTGGAGCTGAGCGACTCATGCTCCATGTACAACGTGACAAGCCTCACGCTCACCGAAGTCACCGAAACGGTGACTGCGGTTCCCCTCCGATATTCCGCTGCTGCGAGGCCAAATTCCAGCATGACTTCCGATTCGGGCTTGGAATACAAAGCTTCAGCTTCAAGTTCATTAGCAGGAGTTGTGATAAGTGCTTGATTGAAGGATCGTTTCCTATATATACCGATGCTGATTCACCTTTGAGCCCAACTTGCTGATTAATGTAATATAGAGCGCTAAAATATGGATGTGATAGATCTGTTGTGTTGTTTTGGATCATGTAATATTGCACACTTGTTGAATAAACCTTGTGATCAGCTTGAGCTGAATATGAAGCAATGTCCTTTGGATTCCTGTAGTGTCAAGCCAACGACGGTGATATCAGGAGGTAGCTTGTTTGATTGCGATAATGAATGTGATTTCCTGTAAGCCTCTTTGCAGGCTAAATGGAACACCAGCAGTTTACAGATTGCCAAATCGAGGAACAGCGAATACCAACAAAGTTCTAAAAGCCTATTAGCTTTCAACATTCGCCAATTGCTGCAAATGTCAGCCCTCAAGAATATTATTATACCGGGAGGAAAGGCCCGGAAACACATTTTTTACCGGGCCAAAAACCGCATGGGGACGATTCTCCAGTTTGCGGCCTTCATGTCCGGTTTCGCAGTGGTAAGTATATGTAAACTTTGCCAAAGCTGTCGCAGTAACTGCCCTTGAAAATTCTGACTACTGTCTTCTTGATCCCTATTCAGAAATCAATGGCGAACATTCAAATCAACGACAACCCGAATCCATACTTTCTAACCGCTTACGCGATTCTGACAACCCTTTTGGTAGTGTCCATGGCAATCGTGATGCTACTGTGCATGTGGATCGCTCCGCTCCTCAAGACTGCCGAAGTCATCAATAACGAAATTGAAGACCTTTTGGAATCTCACAACCTGCACAACATTGATCTGGAGTCCCTTTCGACAATGCTTGACAAGGACGGCAAAGGCTATGGTCTCAAGACCTACCGAATGAACAAGTTCACCATTAGAGCCGTAGGTCTTGCATGGACCTTGGCCAGTACTATAGCCCTCATCTTGTTCGTCTGCGACGCCATTTTGATTTTTTGGATCAAGATGCAACATTTCACGGAAGTTGCGGCTTACACTGCGACTGCTATTTTAGCCTCGGGTTTGGTGCTCCTGATAGCGTTCGTTTGGTACTTCCGGCGGTACTATGTTGACAAGTTCAAGATTTTCAGCAAAGTGCAGAGATCTCGGTATGGATCCATCAGTATGTGACGTGCTGGATATTTTGAATGGTGAGTTAATGTGTCTTATGTAAGTTGGTGAATTCTAATTATAACATTCTGACTGACTGAACGCTTGAATGCTTTTGCTTGCAGTTCGTAGAATTGACTGTGAGTTCTTCAATCGGCAGGAGGAATAGCTAAATACAAAGCAAGAAGAATGACGGCAGGTTTTGCTAATTGACTTCAAGGCGTTAAAGTGGTTAGTTAAATTAGGGAATGCTGAAGCCACATCTGTAGTTTTCAATTGCAAACGTTTGAATCTAGCCAAAGCCAAACTGACTGAGCAGAACATATACTATAGGTATAAATATGTCATAGAGTGTAGTTCCTGGGGGTAAAATCTATGACAGGAGCTCCTTCGTATGTTTTCTCCTTGAGCAGAATCTCAGAAGCCAATGTTTTGGTTGGCGAAATCCAAAACTTGTTGATTGTTTTGTTGGCGGTGCCAAATTGAAGTTAAAGTTTCAAGTTTTTAAACATTGACAAAGTTAGTATAGTGCAGAGTTTGTTGCCTATGTCTATAATCAGTTCAGTTGTTATATTAAGATGAATTTTGAAGATTCAAACTGAACTATCCTTGACAAAGACTGATTCAAGTTCTAAAGGTAAAAATCATCAACATCAAACATTTAGCATTGCTATAATTAGATTATTGGAGAAAAAATAACAAGATGTAGGTTGGTTGCAGGCCCAAGATGCAATTACCGGAAATTTCGAAACCAATCCCCCCAACTCCAACGACTCATGACCTTTCAAGCGAAAATGATGGAAGCAACTCTGCCGCTTCAGGCAGTCCACCCAATCGTCAACCGGGTTCTCCAGCTCCTAGCGATCAAGTGACCGACCACAATCTCCACATGTTAATACGTCGAAGATTACATTTGAGCAAGGCCAAATTGAAAGGTGTCACCGAGATGGCAGCTCTGATGGCCGGATTTTCAGTGGTAGGTCAAGTTTGATTTCAGAGAAAAGTTTGTTTTGCAAGCCCAACCAAGAATATTGCTATTATTCCGACTTGACCTGATATTACCGGGTGTGTCTCTTTTGCAGGTTGCTACAGTTGAACTGACCATCGCCAAAGGAACATCAAAGGCCTTCTTAGTGGGATTTTCGATTACCACCGCTCTCCTCGTAACGACAACCATGTTGTCCATCATGATAGCCACTTGTATCTTGCCGCACCTTGAAGCAGTCGCGAAAATTGACTCCATCGAGCTGATTCAGCAGTCTCCACACGATGCTTTGATACGCTACATTGACCTGTCGTGGGTCCTAGCCAACACCTTTTCTATTTTTCTCTTCATCGTTGACGTAATTTTACTATGCTGGATCAAGTTTTATGACAGGCCGGAAATGTGTATTGCTTTTACATCAATTATGGTCCCGGTGCTAATTTTGTTATGCATATTTAGCTTAATTTTCTATCGTCAATCTGTACAACATCAGTATCAAATCTCCAGACAAAAACTATCTAGGTTAATTGACATGAATGAACAGTTGAACATTGGGAATGAGTCTCGTGCGCCGTCGTACCAGTCGATACCCTCGTACAAAGTACGAGTTTGATTCTATATGACAGTGCCTTCTTTCGTGCCTTATGTGTATGAACTGAGAGTGTTCCTGTAATAATTAAGGATTGTAAAAAATGTACCTAAACGATTGTAAACTTGACAGCTGTCCCGCTGATTAGTGATTGTGAGGATATTAGCACAGTTTCAAACCCCACTAGTATTATGTATGTAAAGTACTAGTCAAAAAACTTTAATATTGGGACGGTGCTTTGATGATCAGCATTCATGAGGTTTAAATGATTTTGAGCAAATAAATAGTCTTTGACCATGTAGATCTTATGCGCTCACTCATTATCAGGATATTATTCTTTTTTTAATTGCGTCAACAAAAATCATTCTCATTCGCAATCCACAGAAGCAGGTTAAGCTAGGCATTAGTACTGGCTAACATTCAACAGTCAGAAAGTCCATAAAGAATGAAGTCTATCAGACGAGACAGGAGTTAGCAAGACAACTAGACAACAATGAAAATACATTTGCAAGAGCTAAATCGTTCTACGCTCATGTTAAATCTCTAGACGGCGTACAAGTTTATAGTCTCTAAGTCTATCGGAAGTTGAAGCTTTAGGAGTAGTATTATTCGTAACAGCATAAAATCGAGCGTATAACAGGTAGCAGTAGTGGATGCATACGATTTTGATACGTCTGCTAAAGTTAATGACTGAAAGTTTGTAATAATTCTATCAACTCTCCAAGACACCACTCGAGTGACTTCATCGCGTTCATTACAAATATGAATCAACTAGATTTTTTGAACTAGATTCTGTCGCGTTTTCAGGTTCTAAATCTATCATTGCAAGACACAGAAAACGTAACATATTTACGCAACCAGCGCATCAGACAATAAATACATGTTGAATCTCACATTACTTCCCACAACGCTGAAACTCTTATACAAATCACACCAACAAAAACAAGTTTCGAATTTACCAAGTAGCTAACAATAGACTGGAAGTTATATGTATATATAATCGAATATAGAGCGTTCGAAATGTACGCTTTCAGCTCAAACTGCTGCACACTTAAATCTCGGATCCATTGTTGCTATACATTATGTACAAACTTTACACTAACTAAATTCTAAGTGATCATACCATAGTCACATTTCGACGCTTAGTGTTAATGGAAGTAACGCTTCCTTGATAAGAAGACTGCTGGAAAACAGGTGAAGAGTATTGCACACCTGATTGGTGGTGGCCCAAGTTGCCCGAGCCCTTTGGCGTCGGTGTAAAACTAGGATTGGTGTTAATTACTGATCTATACGTAGCTCCTACATAACTATCTATGCTTCGATAATTTACGTTTTCAACGTCACTATCTACAGCTGTATCGTAGTCAGCTGGTCCCCTAATAATAGGATCACTGGAACAGCTATCGTAATCAGTCATGGTTGGTCTTCGTCCGCCAGAGGCGTCAAAGCTTTCTCGCATTTGACCCTCGTTGAAGGACCTGAAGGACCTTGTTGACGACCCTGGACTAGTATTTCGACCCTGTCTTCCCTCAGTTTGATGATCTCCTGAACCGACATTGTCCCTATGGCTGTTGCCGTACAAGCTGAGTCGCTTCTCATGAACTTGCAGGAGCTGCGAAGCAGACCAGTGGATTGGTTCCTTGTTGGTACTGCTCGAAATGGTGTAAATGTTGGGGTCAGTAGCGTTGACATCCCGTTTGGCGTTTCTCCTTCGACAGCAAATACACAAGACGACAATGGCCACAATGATGATGACGACTAGCAGAATGCCGACGACCAAAAGGGCCGTCTCCTTGGCATCCAGTTTCCGGGTTGCAGCTTGGCTATTGGCAAATGACCCATTGGTGTTGTTATTGCCGGCCGCATTCGAAACCACGTTAAGGACGACAATGTTGGATCGAAGACTCGGATTCTTGAAAGGGTCGATAGATTGCATCCATACATGGTAAACTCCAAACTCGGGGAAGTCAAAGACGAATTGTTCGGTTCCTCCCGGGTGTTTTGTACTCGTGACTTGGTCTCCGATTCGACGTGGTTCGCCACTGTTGCTCTCGTTGTAGAAGAATTCGTAAAAGGCCACTCGACCACTGTCGTAGTCGTCACCGGGAGCTGTAAAGCATAGTGTGACCTTCTTCTCGTCCTGGTCATCAGCTCGAAGATCGCCAACCCTGCCAGGTGGGTACTCTCTAGAAGTTCGAATGTTGGAGACTTTGATCATATAAGCAGGAGCAACTCTTTGTTCATTGGACATTGATTTGAGTCCATAAGATTCTTCAGTAACCAGTCGACTTCCGCAACATGGCTCCACGGCACCGCTGTTTCGTCCTGGAACCCAGGTGGGATACTTGCTATTTGGCGAAGTAAAAACTTTGACCAAGATTTCCAAATCTCCATCCTGGATCATTACAGGTGGAACCACGTAACGGGTGTAAACACCATCTCCGGCTGTAATATCTGGATCTCCATTACCGCTGTCGAAAAGTGGCAAGTCCCAGGTGTACTCAGCAGCCTTGATGTGGGCAACGACTTCAGCATTGAGAACAGGTGCAAGACCGCGCTTCACATCAACGAACAGCAGTAGAGGCTCCTTGTTCATATCGACTTCCCGAGTAGATTCCACATTGGTGAAGACCCTTACAGTCAAATCGTCTCCACGCCCGCCGGAACCTGTAGAAACAACCTGGACGAAATGGGATTGGCGACCATCAGGGAATCGTTCAATTTTATATTGCCAAAGTCCTGGTTCGTCAATCTTGGCCACAACTTTGATCACATTGATGTCATCTTGCCGCAATTGGTCATTATACCTTCGTCCAGATGGGCTAATTAGTTGCACTTCATTCACCCGCGGATCGTTTGGATTCGGCACGTAGATCTGAAACTCGCCATGGTCCCCATTGTAGTCGAAAGAGAAGGAAGACTCCACCGTACCCTTTGCATCTCCCTTGAACTCTTCTTGATGGACCAACGTGGTGATCTTGGCCCCCGGAATTGGGGAAAAGAAGTAGTTTTGAATTCCGCTCATCGCCTCCACCAATTTGACATACGTCGACAAATGGGACCCCAAGCCAATGGCATTCTCCTTAATGATGTAACTCGGACTGTTGGTGGCTCTCGACAGAGCTGCCAGGGATCCATTAGCGTTGGAGGGATACTCAATCGTCGCAATGGAAATGTCTTCCTGACGGGCCAACTGCATCGTAGCCTCTACACTCGGGTCTCCATTTTTCCAGCCTCCGGGACTAATGAGTATGATGACAGACCCCGCGACCCGGCCTCCATTCGCCTTGAGCATGTTGATCGACTGGCTGACTCCCTCCAAAACAGACAAACTTCCCCGCTTGCTCCCATCAGGGTAATTGGGTAGCTTCCCCGGCAAAATCCCTCGCATAACATTGTCCAGTGTCGTCATATTAGCCAATATCTTCACCTTGTCCGCATTCACCGTGATCATTCCCACTTGAACACCATTCTCCAAGTCATATTTTATCAGTTTCGTCACCGCCAACTTGAGAAACTTCCACGTCTCCCTCACATTCATATTCCCGCTCTCCTCCACCAGAAGGACAATCCTCGGCCTAATCAACTGTCGAACCTCAATACTCGGTCCGATACTTCTCGGCTGCCTAATCTCATTCGCCTTGACAAAGTCTGGATGCGCCAGCATGACGTCCGAAACCGGGGCATTCATACACTGGAAGTTGTGCTTCGTCGGACCTCTCGCGTCGTGAGTGCTCTTGTCACAAAATTTGACAACACCCCCAAGTCCAGGCACCGACATTATTGAGCTGCTCAGATTTTCATTTTGATCCATAAAAATGTTGTAGCTACAGTTGACCGTTGACTTGGTACAGTCGGATCCAAAGCTCCCCTTGAGCTCCTTGTCAGTACAGAAATTCGGTTTTCCTTCCCCTCCCCTTTCACCCACGTAAACTGGCGGGAAGACTGGATCCCCCTCAAAGCCTCTTTCCTCAAATACCCCATACCGGTACTTGGCCCATTCGTGCACCAGGGTTCGCTGAGCAAAGGTGGAGCCCGTCGTTGAAGGTGGATTTGTAGCATTCTGCTGATTGCTGTTCAAGAAGAATCGGTAGCTCAATGACACATAGTCTCCGCTCTTCCCACACCCCTGTGACTGCTGAGTATACGGCATCTGGCCCATGACTGGATGTTCCGCCGTAACTCGGAAGGAAGCATCTTGGACCCAACTCGCACTAGTAAACTTGATGGGCGCTCCAAGGCTGCATTTCCTCAGGTCCCAGTCTGGCGGAAGCACAATTGTTATCCGACTGTAGTACAACTTCCCATCCGTCGCATTGTTCAAGTACTGCGATGCTCCGTAGAAAGTCTCCCGAATTCCCTGAATCAGCTGGGCACATGTCGCCTGCGGCACATCCTTCCCTATCGACACCACCAAGTCGTCATAACCTCCGTAAACGTTCACTTTCAGACCGGATGAAACGCCCACAAGTAGCAGAAGCACCCAAAGGTTCTCCAGCCCCCCAATTATTACTTTCCCCGTCCTCATCGCCGACATGATAAAAAAAATCCTCTGATGGCCACTTGGAGCTTCGGTCAACCTGAAATAAGAAACCGGAATCAGTATTTTCTCTCTCTCTCTATTATACTTTCTCCCGATATCTCTTCAAGGCACAAAACACTTACGAACAACAAATTACTCCCAACGCCGCGTGTCTATGTCCATCAGTTCAGCCGCAACATGTCACCATGACCAAAAGGTATCCAATTGTGAAACGTCCAGTCGATCGTGTCCAACCAGCTGGAAACAAACCAAAAATACTTTAATCAAACACGAGACATTAAATTTCCTTTTCCCCATTTCTATCGTAAATCTAAAACCCTAACACCCTACAAATACATGTTCACCTTCATAATACTGTTCCTCAAATAACCTTCCGTTCTTTTCCCCGCCATTATCAACGCACCGACCGACTGTATCTTTTA
The DNA here is from genome assembly GCA_034698345.1 of Sphaeridia pumilis. Lineage (NCBI taxonomy): Eukaryota > Metazoa > Arthropoda > Collembola > Symphypleona > Sminthurididae > Sphaeridia > Sphaeridia pumilis. The sequence continues at coordinate 41,433 of JAQGBJ010000245.1, forward strand.
ATCTTATGCATGACACAAACGATACAAGAACCCACATTTATAAACACTTGCTCACGCAAACTATTAATTCAACCCGTAATCCTTCACCAGTCAGTCCTTATTATTCCCCTTCTTTCATATGTGTCAGAGCCACCAAAGCTTTTGATATCGACACAAATCGTACAGCCTAGAGCTCCATTCAAGTTTCTCAATTGCACTGTATTCATGTACTTGCGTCCTCTCCTAGCTTCTAGCAATTGCAATCCCTCACCTGCCTCACCTCACCTGGCTTCTTGCCCAAGTTAGGCCTAACTCGTGCCCTACCTGCAATTAGAATCGCGCACACACTCTGATATTCAACCATTTGCCCTCTTTCACCTTCTTCTCACACTACCATCCAAACACCAAACATTTCCAACAACTATTGCCAATTCCTCCTCTACTCAATTTCCAACAACTCCTAAACAAACATTACTTTTAATTCAGTCCCTTTAAATGTATAACATTTCTCACGTCCTCAAGTCCAAGAATTCCTTCAACAAAGACAAGGAATCTTCTTCTCTCTCTAGTCGAATCACCATATGTCTTTCTTGTCTTTGAAAAAATCTGCGTGCCGATTTCCCATTACATACATTTCTCCACATCCGTTCCGGCAAACGGCAAGAGCACAAATCCCCTTAAACGTTTCCCACCATATCGTTTATATCCCGCATTTTTTCTCGTCCCTCACCTCGTCCACACCGACATTTTTTTTGTCTTGCCGCATCCTCTGCCATCGATTCTCCGATTTTCCCGGCCCCACATCCGCATACCTCTTGGCCATTTTTCGCAGTCCTAATTAAAGGCAATCCTTCACTCACTCTTCGGTTCCCGCCGCATCCATTAATTCTTACACCACTCGCGTCCATATTAAACGGCTAATTAAATTTCAACCAACTCTTCTAATCCAATCTTGTTCCATGTTCCATCCATCAACAATAATCCAACCCTCCCACAAAAACCGCAAACCCTCTACTAAAAACAATGATGCACCTTCATCATTAAACTTATTGAGCTCCATGTTATTACTACTGCATCTCAATCAAAATTAAATCTTTTCCATATTCAACTCTTTTTCACTCGAGTTCCTCCTCCCTTCAATAACAGGTTGAGAAAAAGATAAAGCCGATCCGCGGCTTGTTTTGCCTACCTGAGCAAACTACATGACCGGAAATAGCCACAGCTATCCAACATCCTCCTCCCAGATCAACCACCAACACGTAAAACAAGCCTCATAGTCACATACTTACATGCAGTTAATTTACCTCCGTCCTGGCTTTGTATCCAGAGAGATCAAACTTGGAGTGTAATAATATATAATGCTCTGCTTCTGCTCTTTGAAACTAGCAGGAGCGTTTGTTTGTTATTATTATTCGACGCTGCCGTGCATTGCTCAAAAACTTTTTCGACCTTTTCGTTCCGCCAAATTCAACACACACACACCAACATTTACAATTAAATTACATACCATTGCATCATCATCATCATCAACATCTGTAACGTAAAAATTGTGTGTGTGAGGAGTAATAAAATCTTTTGCTATTTTCAAACAAGTAAATGTATATCTGCTTCTGAATCACGCCATTGCCCTTGATGCCATTTTGCCATTCCCAACGTATACAATATTAAAACCTGCCAATTCCAAAAGGCATAGACAGAACCTGACAAGGAATACAATTTACGCCTAATTCAGTTGACCTTATTAGTGCAGATTCCATCAACGACACCTTGCGCCAATATCAATGACATTTTTCGCACATTATTCACTCCATATCCGCCACCAATTTAAATTACTTCCCCGCCTCCCCTTCCTCCCAACTTTTACCAAATTCCCAACCGTATATTTGAATGGTATTCCATTCTGCAACATTTCAACGAGACCATTTGGAGGAAGCGTTCGATTCGATAATATTACACTGCTGCGCCCAATCCTCTTGGACTTTTGACCTCCGCTCCTTGTCCAGAAGCCCAATGTCAGCTACCACGGCAAACTTTGACTTGCGCAATCCATCTCTCAAGGTATTATTATATCAGAATCGAATTGTTATTTGTGTATATTGTTCTCTTCTAATCAAACTTTCGCAAACCTTAACTTGTCCATCATCAGGAGGAGCCAGTTGCAAAATCACAGGTATATATAAACCTGATACCTATGTATTATTATTCAACTGTGTTTTGTATTATTATTATTATTGAACCAAATGAAACCATTCCATCCATCTATCCACCTTGTCTTGTGTCTCGATTGACCCAACCTGATCCTCTTATCTGACAAGTTATCTCCTTGTCACTTGAATTCGCCTTTTGTTCCATAAACTTGCCTTACATTCCAATATGTCTTGATTCAAGTATATATACACACTTCAAATGTATATTACGCGTAGACCACCAACACCAAAGCAGCCAGCCAGCCAAGCATAGATATACAATTTTATCAAACAAAATTTTGATTAAACTTTCAACCGCCTATAATAAAACACCTGTATATAATTACCAGCTATTAATAATAGCATACTGACTGAGTAAGCTCATCCAAGCTTCAAAATGGCAACAAGAACCGTGAGAACCACAAGGCGTTTGCACATAAATGTATAGATATAACACGATATCAAACAATTTGATCGATTGAACATCAAGTTGCGGCCTTCTCCCAAATTATAAGCCCCTTCTCACATTTTGGCCAAATCAAAGTGCGGAAAGGCGAACAAGATTGGTGAAAACATGATTTAGGACTTGTAGTAATACATATATTGTATTCAAAAACCCAAATCCTCCTATTCTTTGATGCTTTTGTATTTAGCTTGACTACAGTACAGTAGTAATACCTTTGGCTATTTATTATTTGTGCGTATCAGAAAGTGGGAACGTTACACAGGTGAGCGCTGCTCCTAACACGTGCATCAACAACAAAATTCCCAAAATTTTCACAAAAGCCTTCAGCCTATTTATCGACCTAACCGAGTTATAGTTGGTTGGCGATGACTGACTTGAGTCAACGCAATATATATTCAACATTCAACATTGATAATAATAATCTCTCAGCCAGGGAACTACAAGACGAAACAAACACTCTTATCGCATTAAACCTCTTTTGTGTTTTTCTGGTCTGATATCCCACTTTTCCGTGTCCAACCATGTAAAAGAGCAAAAGTACGGAACCCTAAAGCAAAATAATACATGAAGGAGTCTTGTGAAAGAACCGGCTACAATTCACACCTCGCCGATACATAAAACCAGCTTCAGCAGCAGCACCGGAAGTGCATGTTCTTCGAGTAGTTTATACGCGTCAAGTGAGTTGATGTTGTTAACTTCGCTAAATTATAACTGACTTGAATGAATACACATCACATTGAATAATAATAGTGGATTGCACTTATAGCCGACGACCTTGCTTGCAATATTGCAGAAAATATTAATTCCGATTCTGTGTGTATTGTAGCTTCTCCTGCTAATGATATTTCTGCCATGATGACGGATCTTATTATTATTGACATGGCTTTCTACTTGTGCACTCATTACAGTTTCCTTGACTGTGAATTGTTCCTTCTGTCACACAAAACCATTGAGACGACGACCAGAAGTTAAAGTCGCATCGTCGCTTCCAACACCAAAAAGCACTGCCGTGTGTAAACGATTTTTAATGATTCCATATCATTTTCTCATAAGCTCTCTCAGTCAGCTCTGTCACAAGCTCCTTACACTGTTAATAGTGTCTTGTCATTCTATTGTTGTCCAAATGATCAACCTGGCATAAACAAGACGTAAATATAAAACTTGTCCTCGTCGTGCTGACAACAAGAACAAGATTCGCTAAAAGCAACTTGGACTTGTGTGCCTTCAAATTTATGCTTCCTCCGCTTCACAAAGTACGCCTCTGATCCAACTTCAGATACCTGAAACGCAATCAGTTTTCACAGAGACATCAACAGTCTCGAAGATTGTCTGCCTGATCCTTTTCACTTTTTCATACCGAATGTTACGTTCAATGTATACATTCATACACAGTAATTCTAGTATTATTCCCCCCGAGCAATTACCACTACCGAAAATCTGAACCGAGCTTAGATACAGCTGACTAACTGTGAGCGAGCTACAGTTCCAACATACTATGTCAACAAATCGTTACGACGTAAATATCGTTAATTCTCGCCACATGCTTCCGATACCCACCAGCTTATTTTCAGTATCCAAATCATATCCTCTCCTATCATTAATCCGATGACAACCCGGCAAATTAGCCTTCTCTCTCTCTGGTATCTGTGATCCCGTTAACAATAGTGGATCCCTACATCACATAGCTAGCGTTGTTAATCTTGTTCACACTTTTGTCACTGTATACTTGCTACTTGAAGGCTACTTACCAATGAGTCAAGGATCCTCTGTCTGGCAACGTCGGCGGATGAATCACCAAATTTTTTCAAATCAATTATTTATCACTTTTGAACGAAGCCGAGTCGTTGTCCAAATTGAGTGTTCAACCCCGACCCTGGTACCGTGCCACGAGGGAATTTTTATCAAACAGAGCCAAATGTCACTACCGGTTCCCCCCGGTCCTCCAATAATGTTTGATTCACCTGTGTCTCTTTTCGATTTTCGCAGCGGCAGAGCTTCCCGTCAAAGTCTCACTCACACAAGAACCCTCTTGAATCCTTCTGACTTCTGACACCAGTCACACAGATTATAATATAAACCGAAATCCACTTTGGCCCTCCCTCACTCTGTAGGGTAGTAAATACAAGATGTTTGAAGTCTTAGAAATAAAAAACTATCGCAAGCTACTAGCGTTCTTTGCCACCCACAGCTCGACGAGCGAAAGCGTTCCGAAGAGCACACAGGTTGGGCGGACGTCTTGGCCAAGCTACAGTTGGATCTCAACTGACTCGCTCCAAGCCCAAGCTCCCCTCCATAAGCGAAGCATTGACTGAGCGAGAGATGGAATGAGCGCCGCAGTTGAAGAGTGAGACCCGCTCTCCAACGCAACGCTTACCACGTGCTACCACTTACGATGACAGCAACAATACCCGGCCCGTCCTCTCATTCTTGCCATGTTACGACTATAATGAATGGAACGGAGATGATGGGAAGAAGGGTCAATTTGTCTCGGTCCTTAAGGGCCGTACAACACAAGCCACTTTTTATACTCCGACAAGTACCAGACCTTTTTTCGGCTTTACAAAAACAGACGGAATTTGCTCGGGTCATACATGAAAGCTCTCGTTGTTGTTCAACTTCCGTCCGAAGCCTGGATCCAAGTGACCTGAAATTGTTTTTCGGAGAAGACGTCCAAGAACAAGGAAATAATTGTCGAGAGACTGCTGGAAGAGCTTGTATTTCAGTGGAAGGTTTTTGCGGGCATTTCCTTGTAATGGCAAAAGGTCGGACTTAAATATGGGAGTGCCTCGTGTCTAGGTGGACGTGGACTGTAAACAAGTTGAAAAAAGGCTATTGAAGAGTACAAAGGAGCATATAGTAAAGTAAAGTTGGTTGAACAAAAGTCATGGAAAAGTATGCTAGTTAACCGACAACGAAAGGGAACAAAATAGGGCCAGACCAATACCCGTCCTCCTTCCCTTCCCCATGTTTACAACCCGGTTGGGCTTCCAGGAGTCCAGGAGCAGTTGGCTTTGGAAAAAAAGTAAAACATCCCGATTCACATGTGTCTACCGAGCTCCACACAATGGAACCCTTGATACACACACACACACACACATTACTCCATGGAAAGGTCCTCTTGGACAAGTCCAGGAAGAGGCATAGGCGGGCAATAGATTATTATTACCGGTGGTGCCCAGGCGGTTCGGGTCCCTTGTAAGGCCTTGTACATATATCCAGAACCCAGAACTTCTACGTTTCCCTTCACTTCCTTTGAACCTGCGGTAAAGTTTGAGGTTATAAAATATGGAGTAAAAAGAGAAACTTTACTGATTGTTTGATGGCAAATAAAGAGAGACAAATCCAACCAGTTATAGTAATTGTGGGGCTTACTTGAGTACTACTATGGAGTTGGAGCCTCTGTTTTGAGCAAAACGTCCACAGACAAAACCCTCCTGCCGGACCTAACAAACTGGAAAAATATCCGCTAATAAAAACCGAAAAAATCAAGCACCATGCACTAATTTCTTATTCCCCTACTATTTTCGCGGTTGGGTAAAAAAAAGTTGAGTAACTATTTCGTAATACCTCGTCGACAAAAGTCGGGGAATTCGGTTCAAGGATGTGTATATATATTCAATTGCAACATTTCACAGACCTTCTCCTTCTGCTGCATGATTCGAAGGCCTGGAGAAAAAAATACATGGTGTGAATACATAAAAAAAAGTTCTCCAGTATTTGCTGGACAAAAGTTGAGTTTAGTGAGGCGGGGTAATTTTGTCGTCCTTTGCTTGCTGCGTGTCCATATATGTGCGGTGTGTAGCTGGGCTTTTTCGGACTCCCGACGCCGTCATCGAACAACAAGAAGATCATTGTCGCCGGCTAAACTAAAAGCAAATAAGATAGCCTTGGTCTTCTGAAATGCCTATAATAATCTCAAGTGCTCAAATTGAGACCAGGAAGAAGCGTCTTTGGAAAAATGGGCAATCTTCTCCCCGCACGGAACCACTGACCATATAATATGGTTTCGTTACATTGGAGGCCTTCGGAGCCTTGGAAATAATAACGTGTTGTTAGCACATTATCATCATGGTCCAAACTTTTAGTTGAGAGTCGACAGAGTCGTCGTCTAAATGCATGACCGCCTCATCATGATGGTCAACAATTTTACAAAAGTTTGCTTTCTCCTCCAGCAATCCAGCAACCCTTCGAAATGGCCCCACGGGCCATGCTTCGGGCCTAGTGAACCATGCTCTTTTTCTCTTTGACTTTCTCTCGTCCGTTCAATTGCCCGCAATGGCCAGTAAAGGTAAGTTCACAGTCCGTCCAAATTCGCTTGCCTCCAGAGGGCCAACTATGTATACGTAACATGTTGCCATGTCAACGTAAACAAATCATTCAATTTAGCGTCCTGTCGCTGGCATGAGCGACCTGCTATCTGTGTATCTATTGTACGTGTATGTATTGTTCCTACTCCTGCGGTTCCTTCATGTCCCTTCATAACGTGTCTATATATTACATCCATTCCTTTCACCAACCAACACGTACACACAGGTGTTGATGTGCTACCTTTCACACGCTCAAATTTATGTAGCGCGTCTAACGCGAGAACTTCTAGTTCCAAGTTCCTAGCTTGAAACAGTCCAAAAAGACCCTCCATAAGTAACTGTTCATCTTCATTAATTTAGCAACATTAGCAAGTGTTTACAGCTGGAGCGGGTATTTGGCTGAGAACTTATGCTGGAATATTAATATCAAGGCGTATACATGTATATATATAGAACATGAAAGATGCTGGAGAAATCACAAGGGAGTTGGGTGAAAGTCCTTGTGATAACACAGAGGCAGAGAGAGAGGGATTTGGAAAAGAATTAATTCATGAGCAGATATTTCCATTAGCTTTAATGCGTCCTTCCTTAGTCGAAGGGAAGGAGAGCATTGGGTTGGGAGCTAATTTCATTGCGGATGCAAAGAACAAGCCCGCCCGCCCGTAACTTGTCAACTGTGGATTATTTGTTGCTTTTTGAATTGATGGATGCTTATTATGAGGAGTGCTATTGCTTTTGCAGTTTAGAAAAATGGGGAAACTTTCTTAACGTTCTTCGGCTTCGGGTTTTGATTTACTCTCCCACCGAAAAGGTCTTCTTGTGTCCAAAACAACTCGAAAAGTTTCCAACTTTTATTGTTGTCGTCGTGGTTTGCAAATGCTCAAAATATGAGTTTGTACATGCTGTAGCCGTGGAGTCCGCGTGCCACACGAAAACTTGAGCCACCACAAAACCCGGGTGAAACCCGGGTAGCCACACACATGCATTTGGTGGGTATAATAGAGAATGGAGCAATTGCTTGCTACACCGGCTATTTTCTTGTCCATTTACTTCTCCACACAATGCTCATTTCCTTTCTCCTTCATCCGATAGGGTCACGCACTTGGATCATAATTCTGTCCAATGGGGTTGATCTTTTTGCCCGAGTCTGCTAATAGCCCGAATACATAAAGCTACTGTTGTGGCTACTGGTAAAGCTTTGGATTTCAACATGGGTGGGGTCGTCGGGGTAGCCAAAAGAGGGTAAAAATGCTTAGTCCTTCAGTGCAAATCCCCCGGGTTTTCTTGAATCCAAGGATCAGTTTCTTTCCTTTTTTTCTTCCGGCGGTTTCCGAGAGTGAGTATGTATATATATATATAAATGTAATAGTAACGCCGCAAGGGCTGAGAGAAAGCTCGGTTATTTTTCTCCCCTGTATCAACCCCCATGTCTATGCACGTATTGTATACCTCGCCCAATTCCACATCCGAATTATTGAGCCAATTCTCATTTTTACTACTTATATATGGCGCTAATTTCTGTTCACAGTCAGTAAAAGCCATGTTGTTATCCCAAGGAAACTGAGGTCCAGTGGGATTAAATCCATTCCGAATTCACACACAAGTGGGTTTATATAGCTTTCAAATGCATTTCGTACCTATTGGCTTGGTTGCTTCGTTACGTAACAAGACGCCGGGCCTGGGCTAATGCTTAGGGATCAAGCGCTTTGGGACATGAGAAGAAATGTATAAAGGGAGAAGAAGGAAACAGGAAACCGGACACAGGAAGACACGAAAGGATATAAACATGCCTAACCCTTATGCATTAACCCCGAACGAAACTCACCCCCGGACCAGATGAGACGGACTTGATGCCAAGCTGTTGTTAATAATACTGGCAATGGTTGATATCCCGTACAATTCCTCCACACACACACACACACCTTTTATTTACTTGTTGGCCAAGGAACAAAACGCAACCAACACTACTAACCACCTTGGCAGATCCGGCGGATCCACATTTTTATTATAGTCCAAATCCGCTATGGATTTAAACTTTCTCGATTTCCGTCTTGGACGGAGATGGTCCTGCGATTGGTATTCCAAAGATGACTTCAACCAGCTCTGGTGGTGCATCTTCAACCCAAATACGGATTATTTTTTTCGGGGGAAAAGGTAGTAAGCAAAGGCAAAGTATATAGGATGGACTGGCTTTATTTATCTGCGGAATCCACTTGATCTTGATACTCAATAGAGAATTATGGGATTTGTGTCCACTACTATCCCCTTCCGCTAACAAGGAATCCTTTGGGGACTTTATTAGAGACGCTATTAGTGTATCCATATAAAACTTTCGTTTTGATGCACTTACCCCGCCAACAAAGGTCCCATTATCCCAAGTCTCCAACAAAACAACAAAATACTCCATACAGATATACTTCTGCAGCCCTCGGATTCAACAAGGACGGATGCCGACCGGATCTTGTAAACGGGAAACGTGTGCACACACAAAAACACACACACACACGCTTTTTGATATCTACCACCATAATATAAGGCCTCGGCTAATAATTTAGCTTAATAGAGTTCCGCTCCGGCTTTTAGTTCTGCAGCGGGCTGAACCCCTGTTTTTGTTGATTCATTAGCGACTTTTAGTTTGGAACAAGTCGAATTAAGTGTGGTGGTGTGGTGATAGAGCTGACTGAAAATCTAGGAGAATAGGAGAAATCTTGATGGAGGGACTGATTCATCTTTTAAATCTTGCCATTGTCACGTCATTTCGCCATGAATAAAGTATATGGCAATTGATGTTGTAGTTTGGGAATGAGTCATGGCGAAAATTCAAGTGTAGGGTTTAGGTATAGACATTTTAGTTTTTGAAATGATTAACATTCATAGAAGACAGCTTCCCATACGGCACATACTTCTTTATTTCCCCCTTGGAGGCC